>VZSV01000045.1:1311682-1439227 GCA_013398735.1 Nothocercus julius
GAGATAAGTGTCTTCAGAGTATGTGCCAGATTACAGGTCTCTAAAGGTCTTTTCTCTTTGATCAGTGCAGGAAGAGTGAGGGAATGAATGGTAGGACTAAGCTGCAAATTCTCTGATGACTAACTCACCGGGACATAGATACATCCAGTCTTGTCTTTCTAAGTCCCTCTTGCATTTGAAAGAGGGTTTGTTAGTATAGTCAAACAGTTGTGATTCATCTCATGAAAAAGATCCATAGCTCTTGCCACATGAAAAGCACTCTGGGCTCCATTGTCTTCATTGACTATTTCTCCAGGAGGAACAGTGTGAGACAAACTCCTGCACTACGAACACCTGAGGCACAGGACAGAAATCCCCAAACATACTTTTTTTTCAAACGAGAAGTCATTGTTGTGAAATTTATTCAAAACTCATATTTTAAAATGAAATAAAGCATTAAGGAGGACAAATTCCTTCAGTTTTCCAATCTCTCTTCTTTTTTTCCACTTTTACCAGAGGAAGAAAAGAGTGAGCAAAGCAGGGAAAAAAAGCTCTTTTTTTCACAAAAGAGCTTGAAAACAACAGTTAAGCTTGCTCTTTGATCAGGAGAAAATGAATACTGCAGTAATGGAATAAATGAAGTTTAATGAAATAAAATTATTATAAATCCTACACTTCTTGGAATAGGATGCAGATGTAAAATTATATAGAAATGTCACATGAGATGCTAGCCTTGTGGCATTTACAAACTAAAGCCAGTGCTAAATAGTTTCCAGAGCAGGAGGTTTGAATTCTTATGCTTTCTCTTTGTAGGTTTTTCCTCCTCCCCATCTCTGACATTAGCCATTATATGCCTTTGCTCCATTCTCTGTCTCCTCCTATTGTATCTCCTTTCAAAGGGTGCTCTTACTAAGCCTTTTTGTCATGCTAACCTTCAGCTTGTCTGGAGACCTCTCTTAGAAACTAGTTTTTCTTGCTGGTAACCAAAGGGCAGTCCTAAACAGAAAACATAGAAGGAAATGTAGTTAATAAAGATGCTGAGAGGTATTCATACCTAAGTGAGTCATTGAGATGGCTATACTGCTAAAAAAATGAAGCCAAGCCTTTGGCTCAGCAGCTGTGTGATTGGCTCACATCTGCATTATTTAGAGTTGGATCTCTGTCTTTCAGAGAGGTCTTGGAGAAGGTTTGTTGTCCTGGTGCAAAGCAGAGACAAAAGACAGCTAACATTTAGTATGGTGTCAGCTCTTACGCTCCTTTTTTGATTTCTATCATCGTGAAGGTGAGCCCTTTATTTCTTGCTCACAGGTACTTGCACCTCGCTTGCTAAGCTGGTCATAAATCTAGGAAGAATTCCAAGGATTTTTTCATCCTAGGCTATAGGCAGATGAACAACACTTGCTTACAATACTGTCCACATATTTAGCTGTCATAAGAAGTCTGAAAGCACCTCATTCCCATGTCATTCACACATTATGCTTTATTATTTCTGCTTTTAAGGTACTGTTTAGATACCATGGATATAGGTACTATAGAGCTTTGCATGCAAGCAAGTTTGGAAAAGTTTGCAGGTCTGCAAGCAACTGACTTGTATCTTTGGTCTGAAAGTTTTCAGAAATATTGGGCTTCAGATCTGGTAGAAAAAGGTTTTTCAGTCAAGAACTCTTGCTATAGAATAAATGCTCCTTTTATACAAGAAAAGAGGAATGAGAGAATACTTTTTTTTAAGGCCTTTCAGCTGCCCTTATAGCTAGTCTGCATCTTTATTTCTCAATTAGCCTATTTTCTGTCTTCTTGCAGTCTGCTCCACCCACATTTTCTCTCTAGAACAACCATAAAATTGCATTTACAGCTAATTTGCTATGCTCAGAAATGCAATTTGGATACTTTAAGTAAGGCTGCCTCTTTCTAAAAGGGAAGGTCTCTCATGCCTTTTTTTTTTTTTTTTAACCTGACATACATCTAACTGTTCCTCCTGAACAACAATATTACAAATATATCAGAAACATTAACATAAAAACCATGTGATACCAGTTGTTATTTTGACTTCCATTGGCACTTTGTGGTCTCTTTCACCCAGCTGTTTCTATTAAGTAGCATAATACCTTTTCTTATTTTTTTTTGCTGTGAGTGGGAACATTTCTGTTTGTAGTGAAACTCAAAGTCTTTGTTTCCTCTATTACTGCGAGGAGAGTAGGGGAATGGCACCTGCTTTTATGCAGGTGTGCATTTCTTTAATGGAACTATGTGCAAGACTTGAAGAGTGTTTCTGTCCAAATGAATCCTTGATTCACGATGATCTATAGACTTTGACTATCTACAGAGCCAGCCTTTCCCGACACAAATCACTTCTGAAGCCTGGGCACCTGGACGGAGGCATCTTTAAATACACACATTGGTCACAGATGAGGAAACATATTTGGCAAGTGGGAAAGCTCTCTGCAGCCCCTACCCAGACCTGGGCAGACGGAAGGACCTCTTAGTGGAACATGCTGCCCCCTCAGTTATTGCAGGTCTGGGGCACCGTCTGCTCACCATGCACTAGTTCCTGAAAGAATATACCCTAAAATGCAACTCCTAAAGTTTTTCATAGCATTAAGACAAGGAGATATCACTGGGAGAATTCTACCCACTTTTTACTGTGTTGAGACCTCCACCTTGAGATAGAGCAGACACTCCTTAGGGAGACACTGGATTTAACGTCTCCACATGATGGCAAATCTACAGCATGCATTGGCAAAGCTGTTCCAGTGATTAATTGCCCTCACTGTTTAAAAAAAAAAAAAAAATCTTGCTTCCTGTTTGATTTTTCCAGTGCTAGTTCAATTGTTTCAGTCACAAGTTTCTTAACTTCTAGGTTCTGGCCACAACAGGAAACAGAAGTGCCAAAATACCATGAAAAAAAATATTTTTGTCTTGTTTTTCCTCCCTCAGAAGGAGGAGGAAGTAATGAAACTAGTGAAAAAAAGAAACCAGAGATTTGCTTGGTCTGCACGCAATTTCTCCTCTAATCAGAGTATGTGGAGGAATTGTTTAAGTTAATATCTTACTATCAAATCTGCCGCGGTGGTTTCTCACCTAAACTTCCAATGTCACAAAGTAGCTTAGCCGAGCTGCACCCTGACGCCGAGCTCAGACAGCATGAGCAATCACACAAGTGCTTACGTGCCTTTCTGCCACAGCTACAAAATTTTGGCAAGTCTCGCAAGGCGGGGGACATTTCTGAAGTCCAGCACATTAGGGTCGCACTGACACACCTTGTTTTTTGCAGTGGTTGACTACTATTTCACCCGCTTTCCTCCCATCTAGGTCGAGGGGAAGATAGCTCTGCTGTGGGCATATTATTCTGTGGTTTCCTATTTTCTGCCTGCGTGTTTCCGTGCAGCAGCTGGCAGGAAAATGTGCAGCAAGGGCACTCAGTGCGCCCACTGACAGCGCAGCGGGTGTTTACGAGCCCTCCCTAGCTAGGGTCACTGCAAAGGTAGCCCCTTTGGTCTATCCTGGCTTCTTGACATCAGCACCCGAGTCTGACTTTTCCTCCAGGAAATCTTTCAGTGTCACCTTCGATTCTAGGGTAAAATTCTGGTCATATGCAAAAATGTCCACAATATTTGGGTGGTTAGAGAAATGAAAATTCTTGAGGTTTCTTTTCACTTCTTTTCCTCATTCGTTTCCTTTCAAATACACTGCTTTAACAGCAGGATGGATGGATGTTGTATGTTTCGGTTTACACATGGTTATACCATTAAGCACCTGTATTTGAAGTAGTTTCGTCCCAGGGGACTTAAATAACTGTATTGACCCAGTTTCTAAACTCAAGTTACTATGAGTTGGCCACATGCCACACAGAGGAATACTAGCTCAAAAATGCTATAGCTGCAGTGCAAATGTAGCTCTCTTGCCGATCATAATAAAAGAAATCAGCTTGTATTTCTTTAATGACAAAGCGCCCCTGTGTATTAATTTGTTTCTACATGGCAATATGTCTTGCCAGAGCAGCCAGACAAATATGAAAACATGGACTGAAAGAACTGTTAGAGAGGTAATTTGTGTCAAAGGCTTGCTGATCTTTTCCTATGCATTGCCTGGATTTAGTACTGTTTAGAAGCAAGACAGGGAATGGTCCCTAAAGTGGGGTGCACCTATAAAATTGTATTGGCAAAATGAACGGTAAAACCAAATTCGATTTTAAGGAACTTTTTTTTTTTTTTTTCAAAATATAACCTAGTGCTCAAATCAGCTATTGATAACTGTGTTATTAGTACATGGAGCCTGATTCCTTGATCAGATGCCTACTTACAACTTTGCGTTACATTCATCCTATTACAGAGCTATGAGGAGTCCATAAGTGATGTTCTTTGTAGAGATTTGAAATTTTTTTTTTTCCCTAGCAATCCACAAATGTTAGAGCAGTCTAGCAGACAAAGAAAGGCAAAGGAAGCTGGATCCTGAAATTGCGACAATATCACGTTGGAAGTTAAGTGGGAATACAAAATGAAATTTGGATTGAAATCAGACGTTCAGTTTGGATGTGAATGTAGTCTGAATTATTGAAACAGTGTAATTTGCCAGAGGAATTACTTTGTGCCTTAGCATTCCACTCTCTAAAATCTTATATAAAAGATATGCTATCCTGACATTTTCTTTTCTCTTTTTCACAGGTGGGAAGAATTCATCTCCTCCAAAGCACAAATTTCTCGGTAAGGTTCTGTAGCTTGAGAATTTGATGCCTCAGGTTAAACTTGATGATTAAGACAGCACTTTTTGACCTGCAAGGCTATATATTTCATGTTATGATTTTAATACACTTTCAATAATATATGCAACAACACATGCTTTGAGAAGAACGGTATGTATAGAAAATGTTAAATATACATCTATGGACCAAATGAAACATGATTTATTCTGTTGAAAAAAAAAAATTAACATCCCATTCTTTTAGATGGGAATGATCCACCAGGAATCATTTCCAGATCACTGGGATTCACAAAACAGTATATTTGTGTAAGAACAAGCAGACAAAAATCCAGAGTTCTGCAACATCTGTAGCAGTGCTTGCCAGCCTATTGCTTGTGAAATTTTCTGTTCTGAGGATTGGACTTGGAAGAGGAGAGGAATGTGAGAATTGCCATAAGGAACATGACTTCCAGTAGGAGCACTGCAGTTGCCCTGAAAACAGACCATGGTTCGAGAGGTTGGACAAACCCAATAGTGAAATAACTATGGAGACACTTTCTCCATCACTAAATTTCTGGGATGGCATAGGACCTGCTGTGTGTCTTGATAGCTCAAGCCAGCCAAGTTTTCCACGCAGCCCTGTTGATCAGCCTTCAGCCTCAGAGTGATCAAACATTAAGCCTACAAGGATCTCAGTTAAATTCCTGTGTGCTTAAAGCTATGCATGGACTAAAGTGCTTCAAAGAACCACGACTTAAACTTGCATATGCATGCCAAAAAATCTTGCCTGTGGTTTCTTGCATTAGTAGCTGTTGGTATCTCAAACACACCCTAATACATAGGAGTGATCTAGCATAGGAGGCTGAGATGAAATGTCAGTTGCTGACATACTGATTTGCCTTTAAAAATAATAGTAAACCCAGAGCAGAAAGATATAGCTAGAGACAAATATCTGAAAGGGAAAAGATCTCCTTCGTTCCCTTTCCCAGCTCACTGGCCTTGCAAAGCCAATGGTTTCCCTGTAGTCCAGGCTCTATCAACAAGTCCATCATTGCATTCTGACTGTCAGAGCTCACTTGTGGGAAATTTTCAAACCATGCTTGTTTGGTTTTCCTTTTCCTGTTTGACTTGTATCTTTAAATAATGTGGTTACTTCACAACAGCTTGTTTTTTGACTGGGGCACAGGGCATATTTTTCTAGCAGATAAAAAAAGAAAAAAAAACTTCCCACAATTTGCCTTGTGTTATTTCCCCTTTTAAAGGGAGAGCTGATAAATTCAGGGTAATATGTAATAGATGCTTTCCTGTTTTTACTTATTACTCTGTCAGGCTTGTCAGCCAGAAATTTATTAGCTCGTTTTGTAGCTGTAACGTTTAAACAAGAGAGGGTGAGCAATGCACTTGCCCTAAAGAGCTAGTGTGAATAACAGAGTTCTTATGTTCTATCCTGCTCCATAGAAGGGGGATGGGGAGAGAGGCTTTTCCATGTTGACTATATCTATATATCTATCTTCATTTCTAATGGTTATTCTCTCAGTTCTCTCAGTTCAGAGACTAGGAATAGCCATCTATTGTCCTTTTAGCCATCTGCAAGTGAGTTGTCTGATCCCAGAAAGCTAATCAATGGAGTGACAACAAGAGACATCTCTATGAGTTAGTTTACCGCATTTATTTCCAGATAGGGTAAGTCATTATCTCAATCTTCTTGATTCTTCATTGCATACAGGAGGCAACTTACTGATTAAACACTCACAACTGAAATGGCAAAAGTCTGAGAGGTGAAAGCTTCTCTGGGTTAGTTGGCCAAGAGAAGAAGAGGAATCTGAGGAAAAGTCCAGGAACTAAGTCAATCTGCTCCTGACACTGGTAGATCCTTCCATCATGTCCTTCTGCTTATAGGATTGTTCAGTATTAGATGGACATATATCCCTTATCTGAGAAAGACTGACTCCTTCTCAGGACTCAGCGCCACAGCCCTCCTGCCATTTAATGAAGACTGATCGTGTCTAACATGAACATCTCAGATTTAGAGAGTCTTGGAGATTTGGTTGTTTTTTTTGTTTATTTGTTTATTCATCTGGAAAGAAAATCACTTAAAAAGGGAGGATGTGTGAACATCTCCTGGGTGACTGGTAGCAAATGATTAGGGAAGAGTGTAAAAAGCAGAGTATCTCCAGAGTAATCTTTCCCAGGTCTCATTTTTGGGTAGGATAAATCATCCTCAGCATCCAGTGAGGGCCATAGAAACCAGGGAAGAGATAGCACCTGGATTTCTGTTCTGAATCAAAGCTATAGATCTGCTACCTTCAGCCTCCCTGTAACATCGCATTCCTCTGAACATTAGAGTCTTTTCCTACCACAACTTCTCTAACCTAAAGATTATTTTGTTCAACAGTTATTACTGTCCTGAATTTGACCAATATAAGCTCTTCACATCCTACTTCATCTACTGCAGAACCCCCTGGGTATCAGCTCTCAGCAAAATAGCAAAAATGTGCCAAACGTTTGTCTTCTTTCCAAGAACTAATTGGAAATCCAGATGATGTCGTTAGCTTTGCCATTTTCCGTAGTCAATGGCCACTATATTCCCCATGCCGTAACTACAGCAAGGGATTGGCCAGGAAGTCATTTCTATCAGATTTTCTCTATTGGTGAGTGCCAGCTCTGAAAGAGAAATTATCTGCGGACCATTTTCTAATCCAAACAGATATTTGTAGGAAAAAACAATATCCCTTTACCATGAAGGGATGTAAGGAAATGGAAGCACATTTTATAGCACTAGAGAAGAAGGGACCTCTGCAGTGCAGCTGTAATAAACTTCAAAGTACATTAGAATTTACTTTCCATCCCTATACCCAGACACTATGTCTATGCATTCAGTCACTGCACACATAAAATTAAAACAGTTTCCAGTCCAGAACAGGAAAGGGCTCTGCTCCTTGTTCAGCAATTAAGAGGTTCAGTTATGGAAATATTGTGCATTCTTCATTTTGAAAAGAACATAGTTCCTTGTGGTGCCCTCTATTATTAAATCCACATTAAAAGGATATGGCTTACAGAAACAGTGAAATCATATAGCCAAATGGAATGGCACCATAATCCATTTTATCACATGTTGTGTTTTCCAAATTACAGCTCTTCATAGTTGCAGATTGAAGGCTGTATTATTCTATTTAGCTAACAGAAAATAACTTCTACCATCTTTCCACCAGCAGTTCCTAAATCACCACAAACTTGAAGCTTACCTAGAGCTTTGTGGATATATTCTTTTTGTAATTCACTGGTCAATAATAATAATAATAAAATCAAACCAAATAGTCTTTTTTTGGTCTAAATGAAATGTTTCTTATGGCCCAGACTGTACAATTTCCTTTTTGTTTTCATCTGTTTAGTAATCATATCTCATTTTAAAATAAAAGTATCAAAACATTTATTTTGAAATTATTAAATGCTTTGTGCAGGAGTTTCCCATTCAATTTCCACACTGAACTATTAAATCCAAAACTTTTGAAATATTTTTTGAGAAGACGGAGCCAGGCTCTTCATGGAGATGCAAGGTGAATGGATAAAAGATAATGCTCATAAACTAAAACAGGGAAGATTCTGACTTGATATAAATAAAATATTTCTCAGCAGGAAATCCTCTCAAGAGGACTGTCAAGCATTGGAACAAGCTCCCTGAAGGGTCTGCAGAACTTCAATTCTAGGTGGTTTTCAAGACCAGAATGCACAAAGCCTTGAGAAACTGGTCTGAATCAAAAGTTGATTCTACTTTGAGCAGGGGATTGGACTACAGACCTTTTAAAGTCCCTTCCAAACTAAAAGATCCTGATTCTATGATTTTGGTGTAAATAATAATTTTGATTAGCCTCAGTGGGTCAGTCATGCACCCACATTTTTTTTAAGCTGAAGTATAGAAGGAATATTGTAATTCATTTGTTGTGCAGTGACAGTTCAGCAGGAAATAGCACTACAGAGTCCTTCGGACAGAATTTTCTGCTGTAATTTTCCTTTTGTTCAAGAATTCAAGTCTTTAGAAGTTTTGGTGAAATTCAAGTAAGAATAGGCCAGAGATGCTCTTGTTCAAGTTAGCCTTCTAGGAAGGAGATGTTAGTTTTAGGCAGTTGCATTAGAATCTTCTAGTGCTTTAACTATGAAAATGATTTCCTCGATGTTGTTAAAGCTATCTAAAGCAACAAAATGAAAAAATGAAGTTTTTTTTATTTTTTATTTATTTTTTTATTATTTCTTTAATATAACTCAGATGTTCTTAAGAACAAATTCTGGACCATTACTCTTCCTTTACATCTTGCTACATTGGAGGAAATACATGCTGTGTTTTACTGAATAGAAATTGAGCTACCTAAAGGGACTTCTGGAAGAGTCACTGTCTGAGTGTGATCAGTAAATTTTTGCTGTTCAATAAATTACAAAAATTATATATTCACAAAGCTCTAAGCAAGCTCCAATCAGTAGCTTTGGGTACTGATTCAAAAATTGAATTTCTTAAAAAAAAAAAAAAAAAAGAGAGATTCAATGGAGTGCCTTCTTCAGTCAAAACATGTAAAAAAATAAAGGCCTCAACATTTCCCTCCCTAACTCAATTGACTCTTAAGTGGTATTAGCAGGTTCTGGACTGACCTTACTACAGGATGAGGCAATGACGTTCAGGGTTTCCTTCTCCAAATCAGCTTTAATGCAATCTGGAAAACTATAAGATATTCAAAATTTTGATTCCAGTAAGGAAACAAAAAATGTCCATAAGCCTTTTTTTTTTTTTTCCTAGAAATAATTTCCTGCTTTTTGCCAACAGCAATTAGTTTGCTGGCAAAATCAGAAGGAAACAGGCCAGCTGCTGCAAGCTAGGTGACTCTATCCATGTATTGGCTCTTTATCCTCCCATATGACAGAGCGTTATTCAATGATTCTGTGAGACACTGTTGACCAAATTAGTTGGGCAATGAGCTCCAGTCTGACTAGTTATCCTGTGCTAAGATGAGAGTTTTAGTGGTGCTAAGATGAGTTTGCCCATGATGCATGAACACTGCCAGAGAATTCTCATAGTCTTCTGTAGCACCATATGGATGTGCCCTGCACGGCCCAGGGCAGTTGGATTTGGGGAACAGGGTCATCGTCAAACGTGATGACCTGACACTTCCTTAAACTCTAACCTCTGCAGAATCAGAAATGAGCGTAAATCATTTTACTATATCCTTGTGCATCCCCATTAGGGTTTGTATATTAATGTTGTCTCTTACTGTGTGCTTAGACCATAATGTTTCTTCAGGGGAACGACTAAGACCATCTGGTTGTTGATATATCTACTTGCATTGGAGATGGCATTTCTGAATACTTTGGTGCAAATAAACAACAGTAAGAACATAAATAGGTCCAGGTTGGTGGAACCTGTAGGCCAAGGAGTTAAGAAAAACATATAACCAGGGAGACGATATGGGAGTAAGGAATTGCTTTACATTATTCTGATGCATTTTCATTACTTCCTGTGGTGCAATATGACTGCATGAGTCATCACAGCAGCAGGGTCTAAATTTAGGATGACTTTGAAATAATGACCCTTTATTGCCTACGTTAAATGGCCTCTGTTTTCTGACTTGAAGACTGCTGATTCAAACTGTGAAGGAACAGGGAATTAAACTTAGATTAACTCACATCTTTTGGTCTAATATGGGATTACCTGGGGGAAATCACCACGTTTAGGAGATAATAATGTACTGGTGTCTTTTGCCAAGCTTGGGTTATCAATTCTTCTATCATCTGGGTCATTCACATGTGAATTAAACCAGCCCAATGTCCTGAGACACTGGACAGTTAAGCTGGATCATATGTAAGGGAAGCAGGAGACGCTGAACTTCACTGCAAAATAAAACTGCTAAACAGCATAAGGCAAAATCTACTAGCAGTAACATTTGCTAATATATTCCTGTAACTTTAAACTAGTTATTATGGACTATAAGAGCATTGATAGGGTCAGCTAGAGAGCTCATTGCTGCACTTTCATTAACAAGCACACCTTGAATAATGATGCAAGCCATTAATATATATAAGCTACCTGAGTTCTCCGAGGCTTGACATCCCGGTGAAAATTTCAAATGCATTCCCTTCACTCTCCCCCTCTCTATCCTCATGCACCCATTTTAGTGATGAGGGAACCCAAAGTTATAATTTAAAGATGGGGTGTTACACCTGGCAGACACGTCTCCGTGGAGTTGGAAAGACCAGTAAAAGCTGTCAAGGAAAGCCGGCGTTTGGCAAATGATGTCAGCCACTAAGCATCTTACAAGGCATATGATCAGAGTTCCCTGACTACGTGCCAGCGACTCCTGAAAAAGACCAGCTGTCGGCCATGAAAAGGAGAATGGCTCCTGGAATGGTGGCTGAAAGCAAAAAACTGTAGCAACCTTGGGAGAGGCAGACCTTGGAGACTTGTATTTGCTAAAGCACCTGCAGAACATCATCAGAGAGAAAGCAAAAAAAAAAAAAAAAAAAAAAAAAAANAAAAAAAAAAAAAAAAAAAAAAAAAGACTATTAAGAAAGGTTGTTAGGACTTGCCTGGGGCTTGGGGAGCGTGAAATATCTTCCAGAATGGATCACTCTGATAATGAAATTTTAGAAGCCGATTAAAGCTCACAGCAGAGGGGTGAGACAGCTCTATCAGCTCACAGCTGTGGCCGAGGCTGGAAGGAAAGCGAGCGCTGTCTTAAAAACCATCCAGTGAGAAAGCAATACAAGGAACATCTGGCAGACTGGAAGAATAAAACGGAATAGTGAAAGTGGTAAGCAGGGGAATGCGCCTGTCAAGATCCAACAGCAATTAGGTTATCATACATAGCAGTGTGTACCCAGATAAACGGCAAGGCCAGATATCACCAACCTGAGAGCCCATAGGGGTGTTTGTGGGCAAAAATGAAAGTGTGTGCATGTGGAAGGGGGAAAGAGCTGGAAAACCAGGGGACTTCTTGAGAACATGGCTGTTGATTTGAAATAGTTGAGAGAAAATATAAAACAAGAAATCCACAGAGTAAAATGCTGACCATGTTAATGCAAAATAGATTTTACGGAAAGTTGGTAGGAGAATAAGAGGCAAAAGTACTGGTGTTCCTTTGGAAAGAAAGTGCGGCAGGATAAAAGAAGTCAGGATGGAGACTGAATACCTGAGAAAAGAGACATTTGGCCTTCTCTTTTTTATTTCCCTCATATGTCTCACTCCTTGCAAGTCTCCTGGCCTTCTGAAGAAGGACACGAAAGCAGAACTGCAGATAATTTGGCATGCTCAAAGGGATTTCTAAGGTGTACTTAGAGGGAAATATTTTTCCAAATACTGCAGACTCAGAGTGAAATGGGTCACTTTCTGGCCTTATGGAATACAACGGCCTGCTATTGACCAGTTGCTCTAGACACAAACGCAAATTTGAATAACAGACAAACAGAGAGTTATCACGAATATCATACTAACATCTTTTCTGTAAAGTATTTTGTATTTGCACTTAGATTTGAATTTGTGTCCCAGGCCAGCTCATGTTATTTGAAATGCAGGTGTGCACGCACGATTAGGTATTTTCTGTGGGGTCTGCAACTGCAGAAGCACTTGTGTGCCTGAAGAACCAGGGGTCTGTTTCATCTCTAATAGGTAAAGAAGGCTAAATACTAAAAGTAGAGATTCAGCAAAACCTTACAATGATTTCCAAAAGCTTTGTTTTCTCCTAGAACATGTATGTTTTCAGAAACAGACAGAAACATGGAGACCCCGCCAAAACAGCTGCCACAGAATTTCAGTAATTTGGAGAAAAGCTCAACTGGTCCAGATAGGAATTGTCTCGGAAATTTGGAAGAAAACTATTTTACTCTGCTCTGCCATAAAACTATTCCAATGATGGATGGCGTCAGGGTCAAAATTTTAGGAAAGGCAATTTCCTTTAAAAAAAAAAAAACCTTCCCCTGTAACACTGTAGAAAAACCTGTACTCTAGGGGCCTCCATTCTCCTCCCTCCACCCTGCATAGGAACTTTATACAGTAGAGAAGAGATCTAAGCAATTGGAAGGAGATTTGTCTGGGAATTTTGTGAGCTGGTGAGGCCCTGCTCCCTGTCCAGCTGCCGTAGTTTGTGACCATTAAAGCTTGTCTCTCTAGGAAAAAAAAAAAAAAGGACAAAATGTGGAAGTGCATGAATCATACATTCCAAGCAGTAAAAACATAAAATTATAGAAGTCAGACTGTATGATTTTCCTGTCCCTCCCCGACTTCGCCTCCATTCCCCAACTTAAAATAGAGAGAAGAAAACTGCAGAGAAGTGAGACTAGGGATTAAATGAGTCAAGAAAACAACCAGCAAAGCTGTGCTGAGATCTGCAGACAAATCAGACTGTCACTGAGCAGCCAGTGAATGAACTATAGCAACATCTATAAGGGATGGGGTGTTAAAAAACTCAGACTAGAAGGACCACAGTGGATTTATCTAAATTTATTCAGTACCCCTTTTTTCTGTTCTGCTAAGGGCTTTCAGATTTTAGACTAGTTTTAGCATCTCATTGCATGCACTGAGAAAGAGAGCCCTCCAGCTTCTAAAGAGGCAAAACAGAGCAAGGCAGAGAGGAGAAAGTTTATCAGAAAAGAGATTTGCAGCCTGTGGCAGCTGAGAGTGCAGAACCCACACAGAGTTCTATGAGGGTTTTCAAATCAGTTGTGAGAATCAGTGTCCTAATTATATCATAGGCTGCATTATTGATCAGTGGGGTATCCTTGCACAGTGTGCTCTAACTTCCCAGAAATGCACATCACCAAGAAAAATAGGCAAGGTTATCCAGTTTCACATTTCCTGCCCCGGATTTTCATTATGCTACCTTATGTACAGGTCAATCACAGTCAAATCTGTGTTAAACCCAACAGTAACAGTGATTAGAGGGATGGCTCAGCTCTGTTTTGGCAATTTGCTGTCTTAGTTTTTGGAGGACAATTTTGTTACAGCTGATGGCATTTAGGTCTGAAAGAAATGAAACAAAACCAAGCACAACCAATGCAAAAATAGGCAGACAATGTTTTGCTCACTTTGCTTTCAGCACTGCTTTTTCTTTTTGGGAAAAACTGCAACCCAAACTCTGTGAAACTGTATCTCCACTTGGCACAAACCACTGCGATTCATTGAAGTGAATGTTTACACCTGCTGTGGATCTAGCTCAGTGAACAGAAACCTCTGGAAACTTCCACTAACCAGGAAAGTGGGCAGAGAAGTGTAACAAAGAACAATCTCTTCTCCTAACTGGTGCACGTGTGCTTTTGTAGAGCCAAGTAACACCACTTACCTTTGAGGTAAGAGAAGTAGGCTTAACTACGCAACTCTGATGAAGAAAATGGAGAAGCTGCCAAGGCTTGGAGGCCATCAACATGTTAATCATGGTTCTTTAGAGGAAAATCCATGGGAAAGGGCAAATTTGGATTTTCCATGCTTTGTTGCCACTTGCAGAACTCAGTCTAAATCCTCATGTTATTTAATGGGAGAAATTTCTTACAGTTAAGAGGGTTGATGGTGTTCCAACCAGCTCTTCACTTTGCTAAATCAAAATGACCATGGAAGCCAAGCTTGACTAAACTCTTGAAGAACTGGTTAAATATGCCCAGAATGGAGCTTGATTAAAGGGGAATTTATAAAGCACGAGCACAGCCTTGTAGAGAAGAGCTGGCTCAAATTCAGCTGCTCTTTCCAATGCTGCCCTGCTGCATGATCTTAGGATTTTTCCCTCGCCTTTTTTTGCCTCACGCCTGTGCTTCCACTTTAAGAGCACTTTGACATGTAATGAAAAGCAAGGCCCAAGAACTAAACAGTCATACCCACTCCTACTCAAGAGCTTTGAGATTTTAGATGAGAAGCAGAGGTTCAGAATGAAATTTATAGTCTAAAACCTAACTTTAAAGTAACTGAGCTACCCTGAGGCTTTACATCAATACTTCAAATTACCCTTTAACAACACTTTGCATGAGCAGTTCTATTCAAAGAACAAAGCACTTTTTAAAGTCAGAGAAAAAAACTCATGGGAAAGGTCTGGGTAATCTGTAAAAAAAAGATGTCTACCTACACCCAAAACAACAAGCACTGTCTAAAATATGAACAAGCCAAGGGTTTATCTTCTTGCTCTGGGCTCAAGAAAACACAAAAATTCAGCAAATGATGACATCCAGGCAGGGTAACTACGCCAGCTCTGCCAGGGTTTGGGGGTCTTATGTGCTCAGAGGAAGAAGGATAAACAGTCCCACTTTTGATAGGAAGTTGGAGTCAGGAAGATGATGAGAAATGGGGGCTATGCTCTGCGGTCTCAGGCTAGTCACGATGTTGTTTGGACTGAATGCACTGGTGTGGCACAGCTAGGACAGCCTACCAACAGGAATGCAATGTGCAGACCCATCAAGAGCTTTTGGTCTTGCAGCATTATTTTGCTTTACATCTCTACAACAAGAATGGGAAAAAAAAAATTGGACAGAAATAGGGAAGAGTCAATTCTGTTGCAGGCGAAATACTGAAACATGAATAATTCTTGTCTTTTGAAAACTCCTTTGATCAGTGGCTAGTTAGAATAGTACTGCATATCTTTCTGACAAACAATTTCCTGTGCCAATATTATGAAGCCCTCTGATATGCACATTAAATCCAAATTAGTGTTAAACTGTATGTAACTGTCAGCTAAACTGACATTTGTCTCACATACCTGATATACAGCCACCCACATTTGCAGCAGAATCCCAGTTGCATTGTGCTTTTAGTATATGGAATAAATGTATTTTACAAAATGCATTATAAAAATTCTTATGACTAAATCCATATAACTGCAATTGAATATACCAGAGATGCAGTATTTATATCCAGGATGATCAGCTGACATTACCTGGGAATTCTGATGTGGATTAACATTCTGCCTCTGTCTAAAAGTGCACAGTCCTGAATCAGATCATGAATTGATTGATGGGCAAATGCACGGGCAAAGAAACCTTCACTTCTGGAAACCTGTGTTAAAGCAAAGCCCCTCATCCGGATGGCTGCACCATCCGGAGTCCCGCACTTGTCTGTGTGATACCTGCACTACTCTGGTTGTAAAATGATCATCGTCACAGATGCTGAGAAGGTGCTGAGAAGACAGTGTGTTCACTGGATGGTGCTAGAAGACACTCCTAGCTTGTCCGTTTTATACATTATTCTCTGTCCTATGGGGTTGTAGCCATGGTACAGATTCTCCGTACACAAAAGTTTGGGCATTCCTTTCCTCTAGGAAAAAAAAAAAAAAAAAGTATTATGGGAATAGAAGAGCATTGGAAACATTCTGAGGAAGTGCCACAGCTTTCTCTTCCTTTGTCCTTCCAGTAACGATTCCCTTTTCAGCTTCCCAGTATCCTTTCTAAAGCAGCTCCCTTCCAGTTGAGAGCTGCTAGTACACTAAGCTTAAAAGTAGCAGTTTAGGGGACGCATTCCTTTGGATATTGACAGTGCAACTGAAAATGGTCCAGTTTTTCCCACAGATTTCATCTGCACTTGTGGAGCTCCTCTGAGATCTGACTTAATGCAGGTTAGTGCAGCAGTCACCGCCACAGCAGCAAACACCTGTTGGGTCTGGAATTAGGAAGTGCTAGCAAGGAACTGAGCTACACCAATACCTCTGTTTGGGAAATGACACATCTCCACTTCATAACGAGGTACTCATATTTCACAGATTACCTTGATGAATATTACTGTATCATTTCCTAGTTAAACACTGAGTGGCAGAGGTGAGAAGCAGAGCCTTCTCCAGAAATGTGTCCTGCCTGTTACGTAGAAATAGGAGAACTTTACTCAGTCACAGCACCACAAGGCTTTTGTTTTCTGAGCAAAAAGTTTGCCTGACCCACTCTGGACCCCGTAACAACTAAATTTCAAATGACAAAACAGTTTAAATTCAATTTTTCCACATGATGATCTAAAAACTTCTAAAGCATTTTCCAAATGACAACAACACACAATGTGCCATTAATCACAGCTGACAAGTTCTCTTGAACAACCTCTGATTGATCTTGATGTTGTCAAACTTTCTTTTTCTTTTGACATCTCTCTGATTGGCATCTCTCTTTAGTGCTTTTGTGACCTTTCTGCTGTATTGATCCACACAAATCACAGAGAAGAGAGCAGTTTCATGAGAGGGCAAAGTTGATAAGAACAGGTCAAATGGTTACTGAGACCTCTGCACACCACTGTTTTAATGAGAGATTGGTGGCATTGTGGAAGAAGAGGCAAGACATCAAAATTATGAAATGAAAAGATCTTAATCATGAGGTCCTTTTATTCTTTTTTATGGTTCCTATGAAGTCCCTCATCTTTCTGTATTGATTAGTATTATGGAAGGCAAGGTTGAGGAAAGAGAATAGACTTTATATGTTCTACATGGAGATCATTTTAACAATAATTTTATTGGAAGATCCGGGAACTACATGAAATAAGCTTGGTGGCTCCAGCTCCGATGAGGCAGGGCTTGCCATTAGAAACCTGTCCTCCCCCTGGGTAGCCTTCATACATTGTGTAGCCTGAGACAGTCCTCTGCTGACGGCAGAGGAGCTGAATTGCCCTAAGTGCGGGAGGCAGGATCGGAGCACGTCCCTCACCTGTCCGGGTAGCTCATGGGATGCTGTGGCAGAACGACGCAATAGGGAATTTTCTCCAGCACAGACCTTACTAAGACCCAGACACACACAAACACGTAGTTAATTAGCAAAATTTTCAGGCAAATTGATAGCATCCACCCCAAAAAAGTGTTAGTGTGTGGTAGGGTGAGCCTCGAGGAGGGCTGTCTGGAGCTGAAGGTGCAAAACTCGGAGGCAAAACGAAGGACACCTCACAGCCAGCTCTGAAGAGCTGTCACAGCTCAGAAAGTCTCGCCCCGTTCCTCTTTTAGTCCTCATGCATCACTCTAGAAATGTGTTGTTCAGAGGGTCTATGTTAATGGGGAAGAACAGACTGCTTCAAAAAGAATTGGCGGGCTGGGTATGTGAACACTCAATTTTTAATATTTCTTTCACTTCAAAACCGTTCACATTTAATATGGAGAACACATATGAGAACACGCAGTTGAGCATTCCTTTCCTGAGAAGCAAGCTACTTTACAAGCGAATTTTATTACAAACGGCCAGGGTTATTAGTTTTTCTGATATACCTGTTGCAGGCTGGAACAGCTTGACTTCTGTAGCAGGCCCATCAGTATTGCTCTGTAATGAGTACAATTATGGGTTCAGTGCAAGGATATATTCACTACACTAAGGAAAGAAATTGTAGCCCTCTGAAATAGGAAGAACATATATTCTTTAATCCATCTGCAGCCCTCCTAAGGGTCTAGCACTGATCAATAACTTTCAAAAGTGTGGTAATGATCTGTATTTAGGTATCAACCAGGACAGCCTAGGTATATTTTATACTGAGATAGCTGGTTCTTAAATTCTCATATTTTTCTCCCACTGCACAATCTGAACTATTAAAAAAATCCTGAAAATTCTGATAGAAAAAAAAAATCAAACTACATTTTCCTTATGCCATATCTTAATTCCACCCCAGCTATGCTTCCTTCTGTGAGATAAAATTATTTTGTTTAAATATCATTACTGCAATGGCAGCACCATCACTCTGGCTACAGCACTTCGAGAAGGACTCACAGTTGCAGCACAGCTATCTGTGGTGAGGCTGGATGCTAAGCAGAGTTTAACAATATGTGATGACATTTTCAATACAATCTATTTTCTTAGGACAGAACAAGCCGAGAAGCTGGGGAGCAGATTGGTTTACTTCAGGTTCGTAGGTTGGATTTTTGGCAAAAAAGAATAATGCAATATTACGTGACACTGGAGGCAAAACTATCATGATGCTTGTCTTAATGATGCTAATTATGTTCTGTTATTGAGTAATGCAATTTTAGACCGTACCATAGATGATGTGTTGTGCATTCAGTCGAACTCCTCAACAATCTGATCTTCCAAGGACTTGCCTGATACCAGGCCCCCACAGTGATACCTAGTTTGACAAATACCCTTGAAACTCCCCAGGGACAGTCTTGTTTGGCTCTGTTTCATGACTCTCCTGGCAGTTTGCAAAGCCTGAATTGTGGGGTGAACTTTCCATCTGGGATCAGTGCTTAGATGCCGTGGCAATATGTGTGGGGTGAGAGCCCAACGTAGGAGATGCTTAGGTAGCTGAAACTGTCACCTGCCTTTGTGTGCTGTTTTGTCACACTTCTCTACAAATTCTCCCTTTCCTCCTCCTTCATTTGCAGTTTTCTTTGATTTTTCTCTTTCTGGTAGCCTCTCTGTCTCAGCTTTTCACACCTTTTCTCACGGATTTATCCCTGCCTCCCTCTCTCCTCTGAAGATGGCTATATTACCATGGCTTGTGTTATAAATGCCTGATTAGGTCATTTAATGGTCAGTCTTCCTCTTAAAATTGTATGATTTCTCTATTTTTCCAACTCAAAATCAGATCAGTTCTGCCTCAGTCACATATCCAGAAGGGAGCATTAGGGACAACTGAGGTGATCAAGGACAAGGTTTATTACCCACTGCATTATGTCAGCTTTTAGGATCACTTGTCATTAACGAAGGTGCGATCACACTGTAAACTATAAAATTCCTTGTGATCTAAGATCAGAATCAGTTAAACTGACATAATTTATGCATATATAAAGAAATAATAGAATTTTTGGATAATATTGTGCAATATCAGTGTCATTTTCTTCCTTGTTCACCTCAGATTATTATGTTGAATAAGCCTGCTCCTTACTAATGCCTTTATTTTAAAAATTTTTCTTGTTCTGTATTTCTTCAAAATATATAAAGAACATTTACCAGTAGCTTATTCATCTGGCACTACGATATCATGGTACAACACCTATCTGGTCTATGCTTGGAAATCCTACTTAGTAATAATTAGTTTATCATCTTCATCAGGAAGTTCACAGTAACTGTATCTTAGATCAAAAAACTGTAACTCCATTTAAATACTATTACTGATATCAATTTGTTCTAATTTTGGACAACATTCTGAAAAAAATGGCTAGATTCAATGTAATAGTTTAAGGGAAAAGAGAACCATGGAGGTTTTTTCAAAATAATTTCAAATATTACCTTTTGATTCCTTTTGTGTGTACTGATGTATGGCTGATTATTGACTGTATTATGTTTCTACTGATTCTGCTGACTATAATAAGAAATTCAGACACCCAGCTCACTGCCAGAGACCTACATGTTGGTTGCTGAATGTATCAGTAAATTTTGGGCCTTTTATTTCAAATTCTCTTAATCAATTTGCTGTGGCTTCACACCTACATTGTTTTTTGAATTAACCTTCCCTCACCCCACCCTCAACTTCAGATTTTGGGTCTCATTCTTATTTTGGGTCTTATTTCTAATTACTTGCAGCACGCACTAACATGATCAGTGTCTATTCTGCTTATGTTCTAGTCCCACAAGTTGTGTCTCACAATCATGAAAACTCCTATGGTACTTTTTTTGCTACCGTAATGCTACATTTAACCTTCAGACATCCTTAACTTTCACTTATTTATCTAAGCTCCTTCCTTTACTGACCTGTTACTACCAGATTTTGCTCCAGAAGTGATCATTTTGGGGATGGCTCTAACTAAAACAAGACATGGGGTCATGTTATAGACATGTTCTAGACGAGACTCTCTTTTCTTCATGTAAAATTAATTATATCCTTCCAGGGCACAAGAAATATCTGTGTTAAAATTCCGTCTAGAAGTTCTCCAGTTTTATTATCCCTCTGATATTTCTGGTCATATATATCATCGTTTCTGGACATACATACCTCTTTTTTTTTTGATGAGTATCTCTGAAGGTGTTAAGAAAAATGAAACAAAAGAAACAAGGAAGCAATCAGACTCAGCCTTGAAAGTCTTAACATGCATGCTAGAATCATCAAAATTTTATCTTCACCTCATAGTTGGTGTATTTGACGCTCATATTTCTCTTGGGAGATGGTGAGCATTTATTCACCAATTTAAAGCCACAAAACATTGGAGATGGGGTACGATGACAGTCCTTACATTTACTTTACCCCACTTTTCAATCCTTATATTACTCCACAAAACACCATTTTGGCAAGACCTCCTCCATGAGCTTATAACCAGATGCACAAAATACTGCAGTGCTAACTAAGCAGGCACTTTCATAGGTGTATATAAATATGTATATTTTAAAATTAGATTGCACTTTAAACCAGGGTTCTAAAAAAAAATGTGTATTTAAATTATCGATGAAAAATAATAGGCTTTACAGCAAGATGTGAAAACGTTGCTGAGGATGGCTTGGTGGGAGGCAGAACTACACCCAGTACTGCATCTTGCAGTTCATGATGAGCCTCGCACTGGGCAGTACTCAGCGGGGTGCAGAGGGGTGAGGAGCCCCTAATGGTGTAGACCTCCTGTTTCCTCCTCAATTCACAACTGCTTGAGCCAAAGTTAATGGAAAAAAAGACTTAAAATTTGGGGAAACCTACATTAAATGCTGCCAATTAGCTCAGCAATATTTAAGGTTCAGATTCCCCATGGTTCCTGAATTTACGTTCCCCAATCTTCAAAATAGTGACTTAAGCCAAACTAATGACTTTAGAGCTACAAAGATGAAGTGGGGACTGGGAACATCTCTCCTATGAGGAAAGCCTGAGAGACCTGGGGCTGTTCAGCCTAAAGAAGAGGAGGCTCAGAGGTGTTCTTATCAGTGTGTATAAATACGTTAAGGGAGGGTGTCAAGAGGATGGGGCCAGACTCTTTTCAGTGATGGCCAGCGATAAGACAAGAGGAAATGGCCACAAACTCAGGAAGTTTTGTCTGAATTTTGATTCTTCCAAAGTGTGGAATAGTGTAAATAGGCAACTCTGAAGAGAATATGTTTTGGTATTTTAAATAAAAGACATCAAAGATCTGTGTCCAACTTTTTCTTCCTCTTATACAACTTTGGATAAATCAATTAACCAGTCAAAGCCTCAGAATAACTTCATAAAAAAACAGTGTAACAAAGAAATATCCATCTGAAATTGTTATGTAACTTTGGTCTTTGTCATTATTTTTTGGTTAGTCTCTGCTCTGATAAACTAATTATGACAGGAATATTATGACCAATTGCCTAATATGTAAAGATACTTACACTGAAGTTCTTACTATCAGTTTTAGGAGGCTGACACTTGATAGAATGTAAAGATTCAGGGGGTTGGGGAATCAGTTCCTTCTTATTTCCTTTCTATGCAAATAAGTTCCCTGTGCTATATTTGGAGAAAAGAACCATTTTCCCTGGCATGATTTTGCAGATTTGCTCATCTCGAAAGCAAATGAATTGGATTTTTCCTGATTAGATTGGAAAGTTTTCTTCAAGTTATTTAAAATCTGTACAACAATATGACACTTCCACTCCTCTCTGCCATCAAAACAGAAAATGAAGATGCTAGTTTGGGGAGCAATCAGGCAATCTAAATTATTCAGATCTGAAAGTTTCAAGTTAGAACAGTTTTTCAGATTCATTTGTGTCTGGACTACAACAGGCTCAATCCATGTCTGTCTAATGAAGCTCCTGCTGAAAATCTCAGCTGGAAATTCAGGGAATCAAGTCTATCCATCATCTCCAAGTCATGATTATTTCATAAGCAACATTCAGTGTTCAGTCAAGTCTTTAACTCATCATTCCAGTTACCATAGTTTAACCATACAGGCATCTTTTAGAAGAACTCATGCTGAACATTACTTGATGAAGCTAAATCCTATCAGCAGAACAAACAGAACAAAAGTCGGTGTCCTGACACCACAATAAGGTATATTTTAAATATTCACAAAGGATACAGGTACAGATCTCTCATCACATACTAGAACACTTTCAAAGCCTGTAGCACGAATATTAATAACCCCTTCTCTTGCATTTCTGTTGGAGAAATAGCTCAATTAATTTCAGTCTGCTGTCTTTTCCTTATCTATTATACATCTGAGTGGTTGTACTTTGTTTCTGAAAGTGCACATGGCAAGGGATGCATAGACAAGGTAAGTGCTCACAGGGGAGCATACAGGCACAACTTGCCAAATTTCCTGAGTGGATGTAGGCTGCCAGGTGCTTGCATTTTTCTTTGCAACTTCTGCCCTTTCCTCACTTGTTTTGCACGCGGAGAAGCATCTAATGACACTGACTGGAAAGCCTAGTGATTGGTGTCTGTGCTCCAGATATGGCCACCTCCGACAACTTTATTTGGCATATCCTAGTCATAATGGAATGGAAAAGCACTACAAACACGGATGAAAAGAATCTAAGGAAGGGGAGACCTGCAGCGGAGAGCTGGGATGTCAATGAGGAACATCATCAATGCAGCAAACAGTAACACTACCAAAGAAAAGAGGGATGGGAAGAGGTAAACAGCTAAACTTGACAGTAAACACAAAGAAAGGGGACTACTTCTTAATCTGTGCCCTGAATAATTTTATTTATTGTAATATAGCTGTAGGCCTGTGAAAGAATGGATAGTCTGCTAGCCTTTGCCTTTTGATTTTCACTTCTACTGAGTCATGAAGGAGACTTGGATGATTAATTGTGTAGAAGCATAATTTGTGGTATACACACGTCCCAAAACACCTTCTAGAGTTCAGTGAACAGGTCAATTAATAACACCTATCACCCCTTAAAAGTGGGTTAATCATCTATGGGGGATAATACTGTACATATTTCAAACTGTAATTACCTAGCATGGTGCTCTAACAAGGTTCATTTTCTATCATGCCATCTACCATAAATGTCATAAATGTTTCCTGTATGATATATATAACATGATTTGACTCTTGTAGTTCTGATAGACTACCATTATCTCTTAGGCTACATATTAAAAAAAAAAAAAGAAGAAGAAAATAGAATACATAAAAAGTATCAAAAGAAAGTCATTTAAGCTGGCCATTCATACATTCAGTTAATAAAGCGTGGCTTAAGTTAAAAAAAAAAATCATAATAGCTGTCAGAAGAGGTTTATTGAGTTCTACATTTATATTCTGTAGAATTTCCTAGGCAGAGAAAAAAAAGCATATCTACTCTTCAGCTTGAAAGGATTTCACAACTCTTGTAGGTTGCAGAAATAACACTACAGTCTTTCTCCAAAACACAAGACTATTCAATTGAGGCTGCATAAAAAAAATTACCACCATCTGTTATCAGTATAGAGCATATAGCACAACCAAGGAGTTCTGTTTCTAGCAGAAGGAAGGGTGCCATGTACTGCAATAACAAAATCACTATGCTCACTAGGAATGAATATTCTAACTATTCTGTTTGAGATAGCTGCGGTGTGAGGCTAGGGATGTGCTTGAGTCATCTCTCATTCCTGTTCAGAAAACACATCACCGAGGAGTAAAACAGTCTGAAATGCTACCGAGGCTGCTTGCATAGGGGATTGTGCCTCATTTGTGCTGTATTCCAGCAATTTCTCAGTCACAGCATTGAAATGACTTTGTGAATTCTTGATTCATAATTGAGTCTGACTTGGTTTTATATTTGTGCATTTCTTATCAGAACAGACTTGAAGCATGAATGTCACTGTCAGTCATGCAGTAGTACCCCTTGCCAAGCCTCCTGACTTAGAGACTGACCCAAGTGTCTCAGGTTATAACAATGAACTAGCTAGACTGCCCTTCCTCCCTACCAAGAGTGCACCATTTTAAAGTACCCTATGGTTTGTAACAGTCTGAAAGTGAGGAAGAACTTCTTTGCTGTGAGGGTGCCAGAGCCCTGGCACAGGCTGCCCAGAGAGGCTGTGGAGGCTTCTTCTCTGGAGACCTTCCAAACCCGCCTGGCTGCCACCCTGTGCCCCGTGCTCTGGGTGTCCCTGCTGGAGCAGGGGGTTGGACTAGATGATCTAGAGGTCCCTTCCAACCTCAATCATCCTGTGAGTCTGTGAAAGTCTTTATTCTCATCCCAAGACCGTGACATGCAAAATGCTAACTGTTTCTTGGAACATGAGTCAGAAACTTCTCCCTTCCATTAAAGGAGAATGCTGTGACCTTTAGGCTAATGCCCTATTCATCCCTAACCTTTCTTTTCCTGGGCCAAGGTGGAAAATGTCTTTGTTGGAAACAGTTAACATCTCTAAGCGAAATCTGCAGAGCAAGCATGAGCAGAAGAAGGGATTGAATCTAGGACTCTCCCTTCTCACTTTGTGAGTGCTCTGACTCATGAGCTGTTCTGTTCCCTTCTCCACTACATGCTTTGAAAGAGAAGACTGAAATCTTGTTCAGCTGTTTGAAGGAAAGATCAGAAGAACCTACCTGGAGAAGAAATCTCTGAACTGTAACTTCCCTGTGTGCAGAAGTGTCTTCTTCAAATATATAGAAAGGCTTCTGAGCGGACAAATTTTAGACTTGTCTCCTGTTCAATATGTAGAAACACTGTTGGGTAGCTGTTGGCTGCTGTTTGCTCAGCTTGCACGTTGATTTAAATCTCCTTCTAAAGTACCTTAACTCTCTTCCTTCCCTGTATAAGGAGCACTGGGACCTTATTCTGCGATATAAAATCCAGCTCACAGAATAAACAGATGAAAATTAAATCAGACACTGTAATATTCTTGGTGTGTGTGTGTGTGTGTTGGGTGGGGGGTGAGAAACAGAAAAAGAGAAGAGAAGAAGGGAAATTTGACTTTCATCCTCCTCATATAATACTTTCTTACTTCCAGAGCTGATGGAAAGATACATTCAGTAAAGCATGTGCTGTATGCTACTATAACAGCAACTATGTAAGTACTCACAATGTACCTTGTGAAGCTTTACCTTAAAAGATCTACTTTAAAAGCAGAGCAAGTACATATGAAAAAAAAATGAGCATGAAGACAGGAGAAGGATAACATCCTTTTATTGTTGCTGGAGAAAGGCCACAGCAGATGAAAAGAAGAGATAGTTTAGGGTGTTAGCTCATTTTCATCCAACATAATTTTAGTGTCTTCTTAATTCAGGCTTTTGCAGTAAATAAAGTAGAGAGAAACAAATGCTTCCAGATTTTGATGACCTGATTTAACTTCCTAGTATGAGTTAGAGAAGGATACAAGACACAAGGTGATCACAAAATACAATGATCCTCAACCTTTGTTCTTCTGTATATTGATAAAAGGTTGTTACCTTTTTTTTTTTTTTTTTTTCTGAATAACGTGATTTAAGAACACCATCCTAGAACTTTCCTAAGCATTACATTGCTGGATTAGTACCAGGATTGGGAAATATTCATCTTCAAGCAGAAGCAATGCCCCAAGGGAAGTGCATTGCCAACATATATAAAAGTGACTGAGTTATTAATTTAATTTCTCTCTAACACTACCCCAGCCTAAAAATCCAGGAGAAAAACTGTAAAACAATATTAATTAACAATCAGGGCACATTGTCTGACCATTCACATGCCACATTTTTGTGATTCTTTTTTAAAAAGAGTCACAGACCAAAACGCATGGAGAGAGATTAGAAAAATGAATCTAGCCTTAGTACAATGAAGGGGTAATTCAATTGACTGAGTGTAGGTGTTAGGTTTAGGATATGATGAACTGCTCTCTAGATTTGCAAAACAATACAGCTGACTAAACACAGATGTCCAGGGCTCTTTGAAATGCCCTAGGTTCATATGCCCTATGGTGCATAGCATCTAGTTGCTCCTCCAGGGGCTCTTAGTCCCTACTGAACTGGTGTTACGTCCACCAACCCTATGTAAGAATCTGAGATATATACTTTTAGGACATCTGAAGTGGTCCTAGAAATCTTTCAAGAAATCAGTAGAGCTTTAGGTCTCCACTAACAATAATGCGACCCAGTGTACTAGCTCACATGGAAAATCTGTTAGACGCTTAAATTAAAGACATAATCTGGACATTAATGCAATCTTAAATGATTTGTTCAAGACCAAAGAAAAAGCATGTGGCAAAGTAGGTCCTAAACCCTGATGTTTCACCAAGTGATGCAGTGTCTTAGAAAGGAATCCTTCCACCTTGCATCTATCCGTAACAAAAATAAATTGTACTTGGATTGATTAGACTCTCATACAGTTTTATCAGCTGATGTTAGGATTGTAATAAAGAAGGTAGTTAAGAAGTTAATATTATAATAATGAAACATGCTAGATGACATCATTAAAATTCAAGGAAGCTTGTCTTGTCTTTGTAGGAAGGTAAAATGTGAGATTTAAATGGCATATTTAATTTTTTTTATTAGGCTGCTTCTGTGAGTAGATGCTGATCATTGAAGCAGGAATACCTGATCACACAGTGTTACAAGGCAACCACAGGATCTTTTGGTGTGTTTCTTGGGGGATAAAACATTTATGCTGAGACCTCCAAATGAAGTACAATTACTCACACCCCTAAACTGAGGCATTTCCTTTAACTGTGTGCTAGACCAGGATCTAAAATCCTGTGGATTGGCATGCCAGAGCAAAATGAGAAACAGTCTCAATGCCAGAGTGTGCAGTGGTTGCCTTAATAATTGGGCTCCTGCTTAGTGGGACCAGTGATAATTGGCTGCAAAGGGTTGGTGTGGGAATCAAAATAAGCCATGTTAAGGAACAGGGCATCTTCAATTGACAGAATCACACTTGTCCTGGGATTTGGGGTGTTATCTTTACTCTAACAACCAAGTGAATTACTCACCTGCACTTTCAGCCTGATAATGTTCTAAGTGGAGGGCAGCATTAAGCATAGAGCAAATACCCAGGCTGCAAGCTATGCTAAGAGGTAAACACACCGGATCAAGTAGGCGGAATCCAAGCAACTGAACAGCTTGCTTTGATATGCAAGTCCTTCACCATGAAAGGAAGATTCCTATTGAGATTGTTGACAGCTCTCAAGTACCTCTAGTACCTCTCGTCCCAGGGAGGGGACTTAACCTTTGCATTGCTGTGCCACCTTGAGAAGAAAGGCTTTGAAACTGGAAGGAGAGATCAGAGCACGGAATCAGCCACTTTTGCCAGTAGAAATGGAAGAGTAGAAGAGAGGGACAAAAATGTGCTCTTTTGAGGAAAACAAAACAAAACAAAATGAATTTGAACACTTGGCTGCAAATCTGTGAATATACACATATTCCTACTGCTGCACAAGGAAAGGGTCTTACTAAGTGCCCAAGGATGTTCCTGGTGCATGGCCTCTTAAAAAAATATTGAAATATATATTTAAACTGTTGAATTTCATATTCATAGTATATTTAGTAGCTAGCCCTGAGAGGAAAACTGAATCTGTGTAGCTGATTCTAAATATTGATAAAATATCAATTAAACAAAAATGACATTTCCCAAATGCTCATACACTGTGCTTCCTCACCTACACAGTTTAGGCTGGGAAAATGTGGGACTTTTTATGTCTGTAAAGAAGTTGGACCAAAAGAAAAAGAAAGTCCTGGGAAGAAGAAGGTGAAGATAAGTGGGGCAAGATACTGGAAATCTGATTCCTCAGTGTCACCATGCAATTAGAAAGCAGATGGTACCAAAGCGGTGTTTAACAACTGATGGTTTCAAAATAATGGCACAATTGGTGAATTAATGGGCTGGTGGTAAGAATGAAAAGATCACATAACAGAAGAGATAGCTGTCATCTCGTAACTTAATATCTGTTGTGTCTGGGACATGTGTGACAGGGATGACTAAAGGAGATTCAGGGCTTCCTCTTTTACTTTCCCAAGCTCTACCCCATTCCCCAGTTTACACAGCTGTTGAACCCAGCCCTGAGTTTAAAGAGCTATGCCACAGCTAAATTTTACTAATCAGAAGGTGAGCATTTGCTGCTTTCTGTACTCAATGGACAGGTGGAATAAACTGCCCTTCTGAGGACTTGCCACCTTCTCTGCAGATGTTACAAAGACAACCTGCTTGAGAGAGGTGCTTACTGAAGGTCACCTAAGCAGGTCCTAGCCTCAAAAATCTCCTCTGATAAGTACATGGACATTCACTGGATTGTACAAAAGAAACGATAGTCCACAAGATCTAAATTGTTGATAGACAAGCAGAGGAGTGGAAATTAGGCCAGCTAAGCCTTTTGACAACTGGAATTAAAAATATTGCAGTGTTATAGCCATAACTGTGTTATTTATGTGACACCCACCACATATTTCCACATGTTTGCTCAAAATTATTTATCTTTTCCTTGTAATTAGAGATTCCCTTTAGTCCTCTGTTCCTCACTGTTTAATATGACACCATATCGATTAGATTTCCAGAGCATACCATTCCGGACATATTTATATGGTTGTTTCAAATGATTTACAATAACTAATGTAACAGGAATATCGTTTTGGAACTATAATACCAGTCAATAGCAGTAAAGGTTCTGCTAATGGCCAGAACTCCTTTTACCATGGGAATAAGTTGCCACTAACAACTTATCACCTGAAGGCCCTATCTTCAAGCTGATTTAAACTGGCATGGGCCCAAATTTCAGTGCTCAGTGGAGCCATAGAGAATTATGGCAGCTGAAAGTCCATCTGGCCTGATTATCCACAGAGCAAAGCTGGACAGAGCAGAGACAAGATCCTGCAAAAGAACAAATTGGTCTGGAAGCTTTTTACAGTGCAAGAAATGTAAATTCCAATTTTACCTCTTTCCAGGGGACTTTCACCAATGTATAAATAGTCTGGATCAACAAGTACTTAATTATTTCTATGAAACATTGGACATCCAACAGAGAAGACAGAGGCTGAGTTGGTTTTAATCTCATATAAAACATAATTTTAAATAGCGTTGGAATTCTGTATGATGGTTAATACGTCTCTAAGTATTATATTATCTTCATTCTTGCATTATCTAGGCATCAAATTGATATTAATGATTTTATTTAAAAAAAAAAAAAAGAAGACCTATCAGAAGCAAAAAATATTACAGACAGATGTGGATTACCCAACAATAATGGTGGATTTATACCAGAACCTGGAATGACATTCATATCCAGCACTTTAACCAAGAAATGAATTCCCCTTTTAGGGATGTGAGCACAGTAAGGAGTAATCACAAACTTTAACTGTTAAGGATTTGTATATGAAACCAACATGACGACAAAAGTATATTCCTGAATACAAACCCCTTTAGAAATATCAAGACAGTGACATTTTTACATACACCTACAATTTCTAGTTTGCAAAATTTTCAAGACTGAATAAAATCTGAATTAATGAAGCCTACAGTCTGCCCGTACAGCAAGTGAGCAAAGCCTTGGTGGCTTTATTAATAAATTAAAGACTTTCCAAAAGAGGCTCTTTTGTGCTAATAGAATTTAATTGCTTTACCCCAAATATCTTTGTAGTTTTATAGGAAGCTCCTCCCATTAAAGTCTTGCTGGTTTACATCAGCTACATTCACATACTCAGGTATCCTCCCATGAAGTGGAGAAGATGCTCATTACACAGCAAAATAGTAGTAGGAAGGACTTTTGGGGCTTGCTGTTTCGGGGGAGCCTTACTGACACTTGCTGTATAAAGGAGCTTTGAGGTACCTGAACGATTTTTGTATAAGAGACAAAATTTCTCCAAACTGCTGTCTGAATTGCTAGTGGGATTTCAAACAAATGGTTCACCTGGGGAGATATTTTACCCCAAAAATGTAACTTGCAAATATTTTTTTTAGGCAGAGAACAAATTTGACAGATTCCATTCAAGTTTCTGCAATATAATTGCAGAAAGTGCAAGCTTTTTCTTCTCCCATCAGGGCCATGAAAAGCATTCAGGGAAAACCTTGCTCTTGCAAAGATAATTGACCTTTTCAAAAGGTTTGGCCTTTAGAATATTTTGGTGAAATCACTTTACTCTTTTTTTTTTTTTTTTTTCGTAAGGGTGTTGGTAACTAGAAAAATAATTGTCTTTTCCTGTCATAATCCAGAACTGGTTAACGCAGTTGATTAGGGTTGGAATAATATCTGATTCAGAATTAATCTCTGACTCAGGATTCCAAGTGCTCCTTTTGTTGTCAATGGGTTAGAGGTTTGGATTCATTTAGTATTCTGTGACTAGGAGACAAACAGCAAAAAGTTATCTGCACATGCTAATCTGCACATTTACAGATTACTGATCTCCTTCAAAATTGAAAGTGCTGGTTTCACATGAGAATTTAAAATCTGAAGAAGTTTTTGAGATGTATAAACTGTTCAGGGCACCTAAATAGACTACAGAAATCTTTGGGTGAGTTTGTGGAATCCCTAATTTAAAATCAGATTTTAATTCAGATCCCCAAATGGAGGAAAACATTTGCCTTGTGATTCTGATTCAAATTTTAAAAAAGCTATTGCTATGGATGTATCACATAACCAAAACAAATTACATTTTTTCAGAGGGAAACACAGACTCATAGAAATTACATGGAGGCATAATAAATGTGAATTATTCAAGGATAAATCTGCAAAAATGCAAATAAAACTCAAGCAATATGAAGTATCAAATATAGTGTGGGAGAAAATATATCAAAGCAGTGTCTTGTTTTTAGACAGAGATTTTTATATTTGTAACGCAAATCCATTGTAAGAAAGTACCAAAAAAACAGTGTGCACACACACACATACACTCATGCATATTGAAAGATGAAGGTTTCAGAAGCAATATGTGCAAAGCAGTTGAGATTATCATCAGCACCAGTGCTTTGCACATACTGAGCAGACGTTATGACATTTTTGTTCTTCAACAGGCAGCAACATCCAGTGACCAGAATAATCCCTTGACCATCAGTGAATGTCTTATGGGTTTTAGTTTGAACATTTTTCAACCACACTTTAGGAATGGAATAGAGTTCATTTGATGTACATACAAAATATATTTCCAAAAGAGACTGGGCTTAGAGTACAGGAGTTTGTGGAAAGAAATAGAGAAACTTGCAAACTAAGACCAGGGCTAAAGGAAGTAAAACAAGTTCAACAAACCACTAAACTAAATGCCCAGCAAGAAGAAAATACTATGAAAAAGATGGGGAGAAAAGGAAGGAACAAAAAGTTTCTGACATTGAAAGCTTAAATATACTTGTAAAATTACTTCAAGGGTCTGTGGTTGACACAGGTTTGTTTGTGTACGCTGAAAAGAAATTACATACTTTTTTTCTGAATTATGACTCCTATTATCCAGAAATAGTACTGTGTTAGAGAATACAGCTGTTGAACATGTAATCTCAGGTATAAAATCTATATTTGCTACCAACTGTGGTAATGATAGATAATGGACCACAATTTGATTGCTACAAGTTTAAATGTTTCCCAAGACAGAATGATCTTTAACTGTACTTGGAGCCAAAGGGATCCACAGTCTAATGCTATTATGGAAAATGGCTTAAAAATGTTAAAAGGATGCTTTAAAAAGCCAAGGAGTCACATCTTGATCCCTACTTGATACTACTAAATTACTAGGCAGCACCCAGAAATTTCTGTGAGCTGAAATATTGCTTAAGAGAAATCTTGGAGTTGGGTTTCTCAGCTGTGAGATCATTTCTGTTAAAGATAAGGGAGCTGGATATTCTTGTAAAAGTCAAACAGCCAAAGGATAAAACCCTCTCTGCCACTGGACTGTACATGCTGGACCTGCTCCTTAAGCACCAATGGCCAACTACGAGTAGAGGAGGCAGTAGCCCTGAGAAGCCATTGCCTGCTTTGACGAAGAAAGCAAAAATGATAGATGTATAAACATGACAAAGCATATCTTCACTGGTTTGCTATGAAAAGAAGGGAGGAGTGGCAAAATCCCAAGTTTCCAAAATAAGACACTCGGAGAAGCCTGGGGATCGGAGAGCATCGAGGGGAAAGACCATGCAGATAACTGTGACGGCTGAGTTCATGAGATATTTCTCCAGGAGATGAAGGCAACCAGTCTAGGGGATATTGAGATGTACTGATGCATGTTCGTATTCCTAATACTTATGCCTTCATCAGGGGGCAGCAAGAAAAGCCAGCAGAAGCCCTGAAGAGGATAGGGCTAAAATATACCAATCCCTGAAATATTTGGGGCTATATCCACTTTAGCTGCTAGAGCGAGTGGCTGTTATGAGCCAGAAAACATGCCCGTATGAAGGAAACACACACAGACATGGAGGCTCTTCCGTCTCCCTCCCTGGCTCTCCATTAGCACCATTGGCTAGAAAGAGCACATACATCATTCACCTCTGCAAAAAAATCCTATGAGCCTTTAATAAATAATATTTTCTGTCTGACTGTTGGTTTTCTGTATGAAATTACAGTGAGTATGTTAAAATTACAGTGAATTTGTGAGTGCATGCACATGTGTTTTTCTCCATCCTATATATACATCTCAGCTGCTGCAACAGTGTGGAGAAGCTGCTGTGGCCTCAAACCATCTCAGGAATAGGGACTGAAGGGTCTTTGGGGTGAGATGGACTGAATTAATTATTCTAAGACAAATTCAAAGTTAAGAAAAAAAAATCCGGAAGCCAGCTGTCCCTTTAAAATATAGCTGAGCTCTTGTGTTAAAGAAAGGAAATTATATTGCCTGTTATTTATGTAATTTTATTAATAGATACCTCCTGCTATTTATAGAAACAGACTTTCCCTCTTTCCCAAATTGCAGTGTCTGTTAATCTATGAAAGGAAACTCATAATCCTCTTGACATGTTTTCAGATAAAGTATGGGAAATGAAGCAACAGGATATTGCCCAGGATCCAAATGCTGCCCAGCAAAAATCCTCAAAGTCACTTTTTATCTACTCTCTCATTTCAAATATTTATTTTTCTGTTTTCATCAAGCCACCCTCTTTTCCCAAAAATAAAAGGAGGCATTCATCCCAAACCTACTAAAATCATTGGAATCTTCTCAGTCTCTTCAGCATGTTTTGTATCAGACCGTTAAAGGTGTAGCACAAATCATTAGACTCATAAACACATATAAAAGAAATGAAAGAAATGAAAAATTATTATCACAATCCAGCTTGGAACTGAAGGATGGCATCAGAGCATAGTGTCAGATAAAAAGCATAGTGGAGGTTGATCAGTTGCTTTAACTATTTTCCTAATGCAGGAGCAGAATTAATTTCTAAAAATGGCTTTTTTTTTTCCCTGAAACACAATGGACATTTAACTTATATCTTGCACCATTAAGTGTTGCAGATGCAAACAGAGGTCCTATCTAGTCCTTACAGAGCACTTTTCATCAAAGTATCTCCAAAGCGCTTTAAAAATGGTACAGCATCATCTATTTCTTTGTTAGAAAGGGATGGAGAAGTGACTCACAACACACAGAAGCCTGGAACAAAATCCAAATTTCCTTTCCATCCCGTTAGTGTTCAATCCCGTAGGCTGCATCACTTCCCTGAGCCAACGTGTGCCATTTCTTAAGACACCAGAGGGAAAAGAGGAAGCAAGTGCAAAGAATGGCTCAAATAAATCAAGGAGATGATTTATTTGTTTGTAATGGAGCTATTAAAAGCCTTTTTTTTTTTTTTTTTTTTTTTTTCTTCCCAAAAGGGAGAGGTGGGTCCCCAAAAAAGGCACGTTGGAAAAAATGAGCATTGCAACCCAGTGCAAGCTTTCCTGTTGCAAATCTTCCCTGAAGGGAGAGAAAAGTGCCCACAACACATGTTCAGTTTATATCAGAGCATTATGCTAAAGGTTACACTTTAAAGGGCCATATTCAGACAGTTTAATGTCCACCATAACCCCGGGGCTTAGTCGGCAGAGAATACAGGCACGTCTGAGAATTCAAGCCATCTAATTAATGCCCCTGATTTAGGAGCCTCCCAGACCCCGTCGGATGAAAGCACCAGATACTGGGATGTAGCTGGAAGTCAGCCTGAATCTGGCTTTGTATCTTTACTGATCTCCCCTCAAAAGAGTGGTGTGCAGATGCTGATCTTGTCTTGAGAAACACGGAGGGGCTGATACTAATCCGGGGGGTTTTGCGGCAACGGTGTTACCTGTGCTCCAGACTTGTCAGGCTCGGGTTCAAGTTGCAGAGAAAACTGTGCATACGAGGGATCTAATTATGCATGCAAATACCTCGTTAGTGCTCCAGCTGATTATCTGCCTGTGTAATTCCTGTGGTAAAGAAGAACATATTAGAGCCCAGCCTTTTTTTTCTTTTCTTTTTTTTTTTTTCTACACGCGTTTCTGAAAGGCTGGTGCTCACCAAGCAAACAATTTCTTTTCCAAGGATGATAAAACTGAGAAAGAGCAGAATTGCCAGAATGAGTGCAACCGGCAGTCGTATGATCATCCCGTGGGGCCAGGGCCACCTGCCTTGAAAGGCCAAAGACCTGGCAATTATAGCAAAATCTGCTCACAAGACCGGGAAAGTTTCTTCTTGGTTCTTGGTTGTTAAAAGTTGGTGCACAACAGGGAGCACCAGAGCTCCGACCCGTTCCAGAACACTGAATATTTTAGCTAGGTACATGTCAGCCACCATGTAATCCTGTGAAATTCCTGGCTTTAATAACAGACTAGGGAATTATTGCCACCAATTCCAGAGCACTGTACAGAAATGCTTTTCCTTTAGCATATTTCGGATTATGAGTGCACCTTCAATGGATATCCTCCCAAGTCTTAAAGAGGAAAGGGAGTGTGGATATACAGGCAAAGACTTGAGCTGTCTCTATTTACATATTTGAAGAGCGTTCAAGAATGCAACCTTGATCCTAATTCAGGTTTCTACATTTTAATTATCTGTTGATACCTGATTCATACCCCAAGGATATCCTTAATACCCCTTTCAATTTAAAAAAAAAAAAAAAAAAAAAGCAGATGAAGATACACGCAGGTAGAAGATACCCGGTTTCAGCTCAGTTTCTGAAGGTTGCTTCAGAAAACAGTACAGAGAATTAAAACCTTTTAATTACTTCCCAGATTGATTTATATTGAAGTTCAGAGACTGGGACTGCACTGTATTCAGCAATTTCATAAATGGGGAAATAATAAACAAGAAAATAACAAACAATAAAATGCCTCTTTGTCACAGTTGTTGCATTCTTTATCACATCTGTTTTTTACCCTGCACACAGCAGGTATCAATAATTCATGTCTGAGTGATAACATTTCTGTAAAAGTTTATACACCTCATACTATTAGCAGTAGATCACTTTTAAACATCTTTAGAGCCTCCCTTCCTATTCTTAATCTCAGTTGTTATCTTCATTTCAATGAACCAGATTTATTTTAAAAAAAGAAAAAAAAAAAAGAACCTTAGGCAACTCAAATGGCGCAATTCATGAGGGAGAACGTAATTCATGTGTAAATACACTGCCAGCATTTGTAAATAGACCTCATGTATAAACCAAAAGCAAAGGACAACATTTTCAAGAGCCCTGCAGTTTGTTAGGAGTTGGATTCTCATTCTGGCAGAATTTGAAACAGAAATGGTTGGTGCAGTACAAGGCTCATGTTTCAGCCCATGGTCACCTGAAGAAAAGGCCAGAACCTGGAATTAGATATGCACATTTACTATAAGCACTGATTTATTCTGGAAGGAGAGGTGCAACATGACCCTGCCATTCAAGTCATAAATTTGCATCACTGATTCCTGCATCAAGATGCTTGATCTTAACTACACAGTGCATTTATGCCCTGGCCATGAACTGCATACAGGGTGCCTGGGAGATTTAGGTCCCTTGGGGTGATGATCACTTTTGGAGACAGCGGAACATCCTTCCCTTGGTGTCAATGCCTGACTCCTACTTACAGGAAAATCCATCTGCTCCAGACTCAGAGGAGTTTAGACTCATCCTGCAAGAGCAAGTGGTTATGTCTCTTCTTCCAAAGACCTCAGCAAGGATCTTTTAAAATAGGACTGCTAGAGAAGGTGGTGAGACTTGCTGTCTGATACCCTCCTGTACATTAAGGTCAGAAATACCTGGAAGAGAAATAGATCCTTGAGCTGGGAAGAGTCAGACTGTCATCTCTTTTATTGCAGGAGACTGAACTGAAAGGCTAAAAAGGGGACAATCATTAACCCCTTGTAGAAACTGCACAGCAAGGAGGCTGGGAAGTGCTGGTCCAGCGGACGGGGAGGAACTCACGCATGAGAGAGTGTCCTGAGGCAAGTCTGATTGCTCTTTCTGTCATCTTTCCAATTCACCTCATTTCCCCTTGTGTTCATGTCATCTATGCAAATACGTAAACACTATTAAAATGTCAGCAGGCTAAAAAGTTGAGGGAAACAAGACTTGTTCTATTTTGAGCAAGTTTGCAAGAAGTCTTAATATCCTTTAAAATCCAGCAGTTTTGGAAGATTTAAGTTTTATTTCTTCTTTTTTTATTATATATCTCACCATTCGCTTTCTGCTTTGCTGAAGCTTTTGCAAAAGTACTGGTAGGGCTCCTGATAATTTTATTAGAAATCTGAGAAAAATCACAGAAAATATAGTATACCACTCCTGAGGATAGTAGCTTAAATGCAGTGTGTTGATGACTGGTAAAAGTGATGCACTGCCTTAGGGAACAGAAAGTTTTATATCGATAGTAGAGATGTGGACATAGGAAATTGGAACTTATATTGAACCTCGTATACTGGCATGGCATAAACATAATAACCATCATCAGCTTCTTCAATGTCCCTGACCCTGTACAAGCAAAAAATAACCAAAAAATTGCTAATAATGACTCATCATCCATTTAGCCCATAGACTCATTTTTAAAAGCCAGGTAATATAACAATGTTTTCTGTTTGTAATCTGGGAAACTGAGGCCCTGCAAGAGTTAACTGTCTGTCCACAAGCTCAAAGGGTTTGTTGTGCTGAAAGGGAAACTGAGCCTTGCTTTCTTATGTGTAATTATAATATCTTACCTTATCTTTCTCTATTTTCCTTTTAACTTCACCTAAATAAGCATGTTTTTACAAAATAAATGGTTATTTTTTGCAATCTGATTTATTCTTTGACATAAGCAATATTCTGATTCATTTTCTCTGAGCCCACCTACAGAGCAGTGCCTTGTGTTTGCTGTTTCTTTAATTGCGTGGTAGGCATGCTCTAGGAGAATGCTAGACTCCTTATAAATTATTTGGTGTACATGCCTTTAAATGATTTTTCCCCTTTTGTTTTATCTTTATTTTGTCTCAAATGTTTTGTGTCTTTTTTGGCAGACTTGCTGCCTTTTGGATTGTTCTTTTCTTCCTGTGGAAACTTCATGTGCTTTGCTTTGGTTCCTTTCTCTCCTTGCTCGTAATAAAAGCATGTCTGTATAACACTATGAGACTTTTTCTGGTCTAATTTTTATGTCACGTATGAAATTAGAATGGTATCCCAGCAAAATAACTGTGTTAACTAGTCACTGCTTCAGCTCTACACACTAATAAATCCAGATATAACCATATTTTAGACTGTGCCTTTATTGACAACAAATTATAAGAGGAAAAAGTAACTTTACAATCCCTTCTGCCTAAATATGCATTCGGGGATCTTTTCCCATGTGCATACACCTTTGATAACTAGCCAGTGTTCGAATTTGAAGGCGAATATGCTAAAGAGTCAGTAACCTCTTCCTGCTCTGATACCTTCCAGACTTGTATAGAGATCAAGAAACAACTATTCAGTCTTTTGTCCCAAACAGAATCAGTAAACAGGTGCAAATTACTGTCATCTATGGTTGAATTCTATCGTAGAATCATTATGGTTGGAAAAAATCTTCGAGATCATCAAGTCCAACCTTAAGCTCCTCAACACTATACCTGTTAAACCATGGCAATAAGAAGCCTTAGTCCCATGTCCTAGAAGTATTCCTCAAAAATGCCTTGAGCATCTTCTGCTTGATTGTAGCTCTGTGAGCATGGAGTAAGTGGCAATGTTAATTTTAGCTTTGCCAGCAAGGCTGCTAGAGCTTGTCCTGGCACACTGGGGCAAAAATATCTGACTCCTACTGCAATATATGCATTGAAGGCAAGATTTGCGGATGCCTTACAAGGAATATGCCCTTTTCTGGAAAGAATGTGTAGTATCGCTGAGTTTAAGAAGAATTAATGCCAGAGCTGAATTTGTACATGTCATTTCAAGACAATGTTATTATCTGTGGCTTAAAGCACATAAGATAATAGCCTGTCTAAAAGGCACACACACAATTTCCACCTACAAGAGGAAGATAAGTGGGTTTAAGCTGGCCATATTTTCACTAACTTGAAAAAAGTTTAACATTCAAGCCCCATTGACACCCAGAACTGGCTTCAGGTTTCGAGTGTCACTTCTCGTCCTGGCACATGCTCTAGGTACTGCCTGTTTATTACACCCGTAACTATCGCGTGACTTCTCCTTCAGTGTGATCCCATTTTATTAGGGCATATGAGCTGTGATGCATGCAGTAATGTGGAAATTTTGAAGACCATTATACTGAGGAGGAATAGATGCTGGAAGGTGAGAAATGCAATATAGCTCTCCGTGGCCAAAGTGAGATATCACAAATAGCGCAAAGAGAAAGCAGAATATATCTCCAAGTTGCCCAACTTTCTGCAGGATTTTGTTTTCTGAGGAAAGTACCTAGATTCCTCTGGTAAGTATCAGTGCAGACTGTTGCCACATAAAGTCCATTGAACAGGAGATTTTCCCTGGAAACAAAAGTCCCTGCAGAGCACTGCATATCTACAGCTATTTTCACTCCCAGTGAAAAATAATATATGCTGGTGTACATGGTTCAAAGGGTCTGAAGAATTTCCCTTGATAACACTCCTTTATGAAAAGTTTATTCCTCCATCCCATAAAAGCAGAGCCATCTCCACATCACACACCAACCCTCTCCAAATATTGTAATTTTTAAGGAAGGAAAAAGGAAAGACTAGGGAAAGAATGACTAATGTGGCATCTCCTGTGTGATTAAAAACTGTTCCTTAGCATCTGCAAAGGGCTTTGCTTGTTCAGACCTTTGCCTAAAAAATCTCATCTGCCCCAGAAACCTTGCAAAACAGAGCATATGTTTCCTCAGGACTTCCAGACAACTGAAAATCTCCTTTCTGTCCTCAGAAAGTGTATGCAAACAATTCGAATGTCATTGCTCCAAATATGTGATATGCTATCATTTTCCCTGGCTGCAGGGTCAACAGGAACAAAGTCCTTTGCTTTAAAGAGGTCAATCTAACAAGAGAAGGGTAGGAAAAAAAAAAAAAAAAAAAAGAGCCTGCACAGTTGCCATAACTGGAAATAAATGGGACTTACCATAAACCTATTTCCAAAACACACTCTCTGCAGAAGAAGAAACAAACTGTTCCCAGTGCCTTGAATGTCAGGGCGAGTAAAAGAAGTGTCTCGCTAACCTCTGTCACCAAAGCCAAGCTAAACAGAAGGCCTGGACTACTTTTCATCAGGGGCTAAAAACAACCCAAGCTCGGCTATATCTAAGGGACTTATTCCATAGGCAGAACATTTCCCTTAGCTCGTTGGCTGCTGTAGACACACTCAGCAATTATCCTGTGATTCCTTAATTCCTTCCAACCTCAGCGAGCTCCTGAGCTGTTTTCCAGAGATATGGATGGGCTCCAGCTTGCCGGGGTGCAGGGCTCCTATTCCTTGCTGAGGGTCCAGCCTAGGACCGAGGCCCAGTTTCTGCTGAGATGGACTGCTTATGCTGAGAGAAACAAACCCAAAACCTCCCAAAAAACTCAGGCCATTTTTCCTAATAGTGTTCTGTCATAAACAGCAAATTAAACCAAATAAGAATGAGTGCCATTTTTTTTCCATCTCTCCATAGAAAAGATCTTGCCATGAGGAAAAAAACAATATGAGGAAAAAAAAAAAAAAAGCGGAAACGGGCTTTTAAAAAGATTTTTTTTTCCACTTGATACTTTTTGTTTTGACATTATTTCTTGGTTTGTCAACAGCTGTTCCAGCGCAGTTCAGGATGTCACAGCACGGCATGCCAATAACTGCAGTGCACAGAGTGATGTGCCACAGCACACAGCAAAATAAAATAAGCATGAAAGGCTGGTATTAATGCGCTCGCTGTCAACTGGAAACCTTATTTTGCTAGATTAAAAGAAAAACAAAAAATAAACAAACAAAAAAATATAACGCTTGCTTGTGTAGGACTGAAACCATGTCCTTTTCAAAAGGGAAAGAAGATAAGCATTTAGTGTAGTAATTAAGGAAATAGCTGTTTGAGATATTTGAGGAAAAGAAAATTATCCTAGACTGATGGAGATATACAGAATAAGGCCTTAGCAGATACAGGGCTTTGCATCTTTTCTCTGAATACCGGTATGGGAGATCCCATAACCTTGTGTTTAAGACACTTGGGAAAAGTCACCTAATTATTTGCAGGGCACTTCTTATTTCCTTTCTTGGCACCAGCACTGAATGTTTACCTCCTTGGCTTGGTCTTTGCAAAGCATGTCCTACTTCATTACTTTTCTCTCTTCACTTCCCACCTTACAGAGACTTTAGCACTTTGATTCCAAAGTAGAACTGAACCAGAATGTGTTTTTTCCCAAGAAGTAGAAATGCTGCATTGTCCTTGCTCAGCCATAAAAGTGAGACAGGATCCTCCTCCCCACCCCTTAGAACACACCTGCAGGACATAGGGTCTTATTCTGGAAAAAAACAAAACAAAACAAAATCTATGTGCTAGAGCCTCTTCCTGAGTGCTCTTCTATTTTAAACTCGGTATTTCTTAATAATTCAAGATTAAGAGTCTTCCCAGTCTGCATGGATAAGGCAAGTCCTAGATAATCTGGAAGAATTCCCTAGGAGCTGACACTGCAGGGCCAGCAGCACCCAGCTATTCCTGTTTTGGGGTAGATTGCAGAGTCTCTTTGCACAGGTTATATGCTTGGGGTGATGCTGGGGTGTGTGCAAATGGTGTTGGCTATCGCAGCCTGTGCACTGCCTGCTCTTGAGCAGTTCCAGGGTTGCCCAAATATGGGAGAAAATTCCCCAAAAGCGGAAGCTCTGCATGAGGCTCCGTGGATCAGATTTGACAAGTCTAGGAAAAGCCACGTGTGACCTCTTGTCTTCAGGGTTGGGGTTTCAGCTAACGTTTTATACAGTTCCTGCGTGCTGCCTGTTCCAGCTGATATACTCAGGCCTCTATCTCTTTTTTTTTTTCTTCCTCTGCTGTGCTTTTTAAGGGCTTTGTGGGAACAATTCCCCAGGCTGCTAAAATAAACAAGTGCGTCTCCTGGATTGTAAAAATGCTGAATCAATTACTGGAACAGTCTGGGAATCTTAAATGGCTCTTTTAAAACGTACTGTCGGGTCTGTGCAGGAAGAAGTCGGGAGAAAGAAAATCTTCGCTCGCGCTCGCTTCTCCCTGCCCATCGAGCAAACGCCTCCCCCTGCAAAGCCTCCGCTCGGCGTCTCCCTCCCTCTTCTTCTCTCCGGAATAGTGACACGTTGTAGGAACTAACAACCCGAACAGCCATAAACTATGGCACTAGCTTCCACCCACACACCTCATTAGGCATTTAACACATTTTTCCTTTGCCTTTCCCCATCGCGGCTAAGTGGCACGACTGTGAAGTTGCCCTTTCACATTATAATTGGGAGCAGTCAGTGGGTTTTATGCTCTGTAATTTGGTAATTATATGGTCTGTCACTTACTGGACACTGGTCTGTCTGGTCATTTCAGGTTTTTGGGTCTGTCCGGTAATGGTTAATCACCAAGGGACAGCCTGTATTCCTCCTCTGTCCCCAGCATCCCTTCTGCAGGCTCCTGCAGATTTTTATTTCTTTCACTTTTTTTTTTTTTTAATGTGTGAATGGTGAAGCTATGACTTGCTCAGTGGAAACATCGATATTACATCCTGTTATGATCTCAGAAGACCTGGTTCTATATTCTACCCCAGTTTCGTGCTACTGCAACCCTGCAGTTTCCCAACTGGCGTCATCCCGAATTCACATCAGAGGCGGGTAGAGCCAGGGCACTTCCAGCTGTCCGATATAGTTCCATATGAGTTTTGGGGAATATTTTCAAAAGCATTAATGAGAGTTTGGCACCTGATTCCACTGAGTTTTATCATCATTAAGTGCAAACTTGTCCTTTCAATGTCCTGCATTTTCCTAACTGCCTATTAACTCCACCCAGTGTAGGCTATGCTCTTATTTCGTGGAACTGAACCACTTTACTTATCTTTTTCACAAAATAATAAAAGTCTCACAGGCTAAGCAAATGCTTTTTAGCCAAGCTGCGTGATTCTTCATGCCGTTCTAATCTGCTGTATGAGGTAGAGCACCTCACTGACCTCTTCCTCAGAAAGATGCAACTTTTCCAAGAGCACTGGTAAGGTGAGATTGAACTGGTAGTGATTTTGGATAATGAGTACGGAGGTAATCAGATACATAACATTAGAAACCTATGAGAGCACTTAAGGAATTAAGCAAGTATAAATGAAGCTGACTGTAGCAGGTATTCCAAAGACATTTGACCTAGGTAAATTATAAGCTGAACAACAAAAAAAGAGAGATAAGGTAGAAGTCTATGGAAATACTGCAAGGGAAAGTGGTGGGATAATGCCAGTGTTTGTCCCTGGGGTTGGAATAGAGCTACGGTGCTAGTTAGATGAGAGTTGTTGACTAAATAACAGTAATAAGAATGTATATATTTATGTGTGTGTGTGTGTGTGTGTATGTATAGAGAGATATGGAATTAATGTAGAATTTCTAGAATCTAGGAATGTTTATTTATTTTCCGGAAAATGAGAAAATACAGAGGATCAAGGCATAAGGGCTAACATACTAGTTTAGAGCAGAGGAGAGAATAGCTCCCTTCTGCAGCTGCCTAGCATATTCCCAGGTAAAGTGATAAACCAGGTTAATGTGGTGAACTGCTGCTGCTGTGTATGGCTGGAACGGCTTGAAGGATTTATTGTGCCTAAACCCACCTATCAGGGCATGATTAGACATCTATATCTAGCCTATACCATTTTTTTTTCTATTCCATGTTGTCTGTTTTTCTTCCTATATGCACAAAATCATCAGGGTTTGGGATTTGATAGTCACGGAGGTCAGAAGTGATGGTGTTTTGCCATTCCATTTGTTTCTAGGGTGTCTTTGTTTCACAGCTGAAAAAACAACAATTTTGGGTTCCATAGGGGCTCCACTTTTATCATCAATAAGAGGTCTCATAAGAGATGCCAAAATTCTTCCATTCTCTGGTCCTGTCCTGCGACTTCCTTTAGCCTCCGGTTTAGAAGCTGATGACCAGTTATTAAAATAATAGAGAAGGGTTGACTTTTCTTTAAATCCTCTTATAACATATAGCTGAAACGGTGAAACAAAATGTTTCGTTTTCTGCAAGCAAGGGTAAATCGATATGCCTGCAGATCCACATAAAGTGAGGAATGGGGTTTGGATCTCATGCTGTCCAAGTATAACTGAACTAGGTGGCCCTTCTTTGGATATAAACATGCATAGTGATCTATAATCTCCTCCTTTTATTTAAGAAAATCCCTGCTTTTATTTCACAGCTGTAAAGCAAAATTCTGAAATTTGCAAACACTTGTAGCAACCTGCACGGAGCTTCAGGAAGGAGCAGGAGAGGCTGGAGGGTAGGAAGGTACTTGAGGAGTGTCAACAAGTAGCACTCTCTGCTCATGGCCTGAATGTTAAGCTGCTGTTTCAGCTTCTGCACTAATAGGTGATGGCAAAGCAGAGCCCCAGTGCAATTGACTTTTCTGCAGTGGAAGAGGAAATCTTTAAACCTCATAAGTGCTGTGCCATGCAACTCCTAAAGGTATTCAGTTATTGCAACAAAATTGTATAGATAACAATGTGGAGAGGAAATATAGCAGTCTGAAAGTGGCAACAGGGAAATTAAGTACCATTGTTGAGTTGCATAGGTTCAAGCAATCTGCAGTTTGCAAGGTATGAATACCTACAGACTTCGGTGACATTTGGTTGTCTTCCTATACTTGTCGAAGTACTTTGAATCCAAACTATAATGAAAATGAATGAAAGGGAGAATGGTGTATATATATAAAAAAAACTAATGATGCAGAACTCTCAATCTTGTTTTTTTTTATTATTATTACTTTTTATACTTTCCCTAATGTGGCAGTATGGCTACAGTTGATAAAGGTAACAAACAAAATAGAAAACAGGCAACAAAATATATTTATTATGTTTTACATTAACACGTAAAGCTGACTGGTGCAACAGACCGTTCTGGTCTGGACAAGACTGTCTAGGCACGTAGGCAGATAAATAAAGATATGTAGTAGGTAACAGAGCCTATGAAGGGAATGACAGACAGAAGAAAGTCTCTGACTTTAGTAGTTATTTGCTAATTATCTTCAGTGGATCTTCTGCATTATCTGGCCCTGGACAGTGTCTGAGAAGAGCTAACGAGGAGGAAAAGGCCACAGTTCAACTGAGTACAGAAGTAATTACTGAAAAAAAATGATAATAGGGACAGACTACACGTTTGAAAAAATGGAAGAGTGAAGGACTGGATCTAGAGCTCCTCAGAATCTGCAGAACAGTTTAACTTTCTGCACCTGGAAGCAGATCATATACCATGATGTCTGAGGTTTTCTAGGATGACCCATGCGTGCAAACCGATTACCGCAATTGCACATGCATAGTAACACACACCAGATAGATAAAAATATCATAAAGTGAGTTGCAACTTCATCATCTTAATAAAATTAGTAGGAGAAGGAATTAAGATGGGTAGCATTTCCATTTGAAGATGTATTCTTTATACTTTTATTACCTTGCGTATTTCCACAGTCTTTAGCCATCGCAGATCATGCATGAGTATAGAATTTAAAAGTCTGTCTTTCCCCCCAGCAACTCATGACTGTTTTCTCAAGGAAGGTGAATGAAAGAAGGAGCATGAACTACACCAAAGTTTTAACTGTGCGTGTCTTTCCTGAGCATGAAGATAGGACTGGGCTCTGGGCTTTCAGAAAGGCCAGTAGCCATCAGGAGGTTATGCAAGGTCATACCCTGCAGCCAGTAAAGTCAGTGGAAAGAAGGGCAGTCCTAAAAAGCCATTTCCTAACAGGAAAGATATCACAATGGTTTTTGTTGCATGTCAGTCTCACAAAGGTGTTACCAGTGAAGCTGTTTATTCTGCAGACAATGCCATCGAGGCCTCTTATAGCACTTCTTGTCCATAGAGCTTGGATCAATTTACCGTATTTGCCATTATTCTTATTTACATTTTTCAGGCAGTGAAGCTGAAGTCCATGGCAGTGAGTGACTTGTCCTGCTGACTCTGTCACAGAGATGAAAGTAGAGCTCAGACCTTCAGCGTTTTAGACTGGAGATTGAAAGTCACCAACTCAAGCCCTCTCAATTAAGCAAAAATTGTCAAGGGACTGGGGGATTCAGCGGGTAGTAAATTGTGTTCAATGAGCAAAGAAGCTAATTTGCAATAACTCAGACAAACTTCAAACTCACTTCCAGATTAACTTTTGAAAAGTTAAGGTCATTCTCATATCCTTTTAATATGTTCAGATTAAAAAACAAAAATTTTCTTGCAACTTCTAAAAACTTCTTGCTAGTCTCTTCCTGGATCCCAGCTTTCCAATTTCCTTTCACCCTGTACCGCGTCATTTTCCTTTTGGAGAACATCTTTGGTGGAGGCCTCAGAGCTGTTTCATTTAGTCCTCTTCTTCTCTGGAGCGCTCGGTGTAGTTTGGGCTGTTCCCATACCTAGGGTGAGATCTGGTTTGGCTCGCAGCAGTAGCTGTTGAAAATACCCAACTAATGACTTCTCCCTGCAAATCAAACACAAAAAGAGAAAGCGTTTCTAGCAGCCACCTATTGCTTAAGTAAGGATAAAATTGTGGTGCATAGCAGGTGTGAGTCCATACTGGCATCCATATATTGAAGTTCTACAGACATTTTTGACCCTGTCGGAAAAGCTCTCTACATACATCAGTCAGTTCAGTATATTACTGTCTCTGAACTGAAATAGAGAAAACATTACAAATTAGATGGGCAAATTGAAATCTAGTCTCACAGTCTCTCATTCATTCTCTTTTCTGATTTTTTTTTCATGCAGGTTTGATTTCAGTAAGTCAGAAGAGACAGCCTTTGAACTAGTTAATTTTGCTTCAGTTCCAGTACACCTGTGACTAAAATGGTTTTGGTTCACATCCAGCTCATACCAATCAGCATCTGCTAATCCTGATCTAGTTACAAATATTCCTGTTGAAAAATAATATTTTAAAAAGAAAAGAGTTGTATAATTTTATAAAGCTGTGTATTACTGGAGGCTATAGATTCTACTAGAAAGGGACTTCATACTCTTTTTTCCTGGTCTTATACGAGACCCCAGACCATTTTTGTGTTCCCAGTAGTGTTAGTTTAATGAATTTAAAAGAAATGGAGCTGTTGAGCTACATCTTAGCTGGTAGCAAAACAGCAGTAGGGAGAGCAGGAGGAAGAGTTTAATGATGGAAGCGGGTCAAAGGCCTTCGGTCATGTACACCACTGAACTTATATTTAGGAGAGAAAAAGAAAGATGTGTATTTCTATACAGTGAAGTTCACCAGACTTGCTGAGAGGGAAGTTGGAATGCATGTTCCCATGGAGTCTCAGGGAGTAACAGCAGGAACAATGCCTAGTCCTTCACTAAGACCACAGATCTTCTCAAAACGTGTGGTGGTGGCAGGGGAATTGAATTTGGTTTTGAGCCTGAATCAGTTTTGACTAAGGTTTCACAAAGAATATGAATGGTTGCTTTGATGAAGTCCTCACATGGGTTCAAATAAGGGTTTGAAATGGTTTTCACTTTTAGTTTTGGGTTCACTTTGAGACTTGTCTTTAAATCCCACTTGGGCATTTTCTTGTTGCTGGGAACCCTTCACCTGGATGAGGGCATAATGAAACACCTCAAGCTCTTGTTGGAGGTGACACCACAGTTTTGGCTGGCCATTGAGCAGCACTTGAGGTATTGCAGTTGGCTAGCGCCTTGAGACAACAGCCTTGGTACAGTTTGAGCCATTCTAACTGGTGCTGGGAGGTGGTTTAATACCTGGTAGCTCTAATCATATGAGAAGGAAAATAGGACAGGAGCATCCCTACTCTCTTGTTGACTGAACCCTACTTGGATGTAAGGAAGGGCATTGCCAGACATTTCCCTGCACCAGGTTATACAGCAGTCAGTGACAAAACTAGGCATGGAAACGAATACACTCAATACCAAGCCCTACCCAGTAGGATTTCTTCTCCTATCAGAAAGTTTGTCATGGGGCTATTTCCCTGCCTTGCTGCCTGATGCAAGTTGGCTAAGGGGAAAAAAAACTTTTTCTCCATGGCTGAGTCCCATGTCATCCTGTTATCCAGCTCTTCCACAGCTGAGTGTCTTAACAGTGTGACATCTCTCCCTCTACTTCTGTTCAGAGACTTCCTGCATTCTTCAGCTTTTCCTTTCCAACTTCTACAGCATTGTTTACTGCACTACCAATGCCAAATAGGATTAAACCTGATAAAGACAAGCAGATGCATTACATCTGGCAGAAAGCAAAAGATCAGCGTTTGGCACAAGGGTTTATTGTTTGTGACAAGGCTTTGGAATGTAATTAATTTTGCAAAGCCATGCCAGTGGATGCCATTCAAACTCACCAGATGTGCCAGGGAGGGAGATGCCAACTCCTTTTTCCAAGAGGACGGCTTGATGCCTGCTGACTCTCATTTGTGCAGCTCTATGGGTGTCGAATAAAATAATGTCTCTGTGGATAGCAACAAAGAATGGGCTATTCTTTGCAGAGCTACTGCATATGCAATGACAAAAGGGGCTTTTCTCTTGCTGCAAGTTGATTTTTTCAGGGTGTATGTGAGGTTCTTTAATTTTTATTTATTTATTTATTTACTCTTTGTCTACTGTCAAATTCTGTGCAAAACTAGCTCTGGTCTGAAGTCACAAGCAGACATACACACACAGCCTAAAGAACGCATGCAACCACATAAATAATTGCTTATGCAGAATGGGAAATGTGAGATAAAATGCAATTTCCTCATAATATGGATTTATGTCCGATTTTTGCTCACTGGGAAAACTTCTCCAGATGCACATCTTGCTTCTGGCAAGCGGGAAAGTGTGATTTCTTTTTTTTTCCCTTTTCCAGTAAACTTCGCTACAGCACAGAAGGAATAATACAGGGCACAATCTGCAATAACAGGCAGATGTTAGTGTTTCATTTTACTGGGATTTAAAGTTTCTGTAAAGCTGACAGCAGAGGTGACAGGCTTTTAATGGGGCAGGTAGTTGATTCCTGCCAAGTGATGGCTGCTGTTAACCCAAAGCCCATCTTTGCATTGGCTTGGTGGGTGAAACCACAGCGTTTATTGGAACCAGGGAGGGAACGAAGCACGGGCACCGAGACAGCTAAGGGGGTCTGAGTACCTCAGTTCTTCCTAACATGAAGATGTGACTTCCAAGTAGGCTCCACTTCAGCGCATTACCATAGCATTTATAGCACAACAGATGATTCTGGCCTGGAGCTCTTGTCCATGGGTGCAGCTGGGGAGGTAGTTGGGGTGGCAGAGCAGCATTGGGATGGCCACCACAGCATTATCACTAGCTTCACTCTTGAGCATCTACAGGCACCACTGCATATATATCTGTAGGCCTCTTCCTCTCTTTCAGCTTTACCCAGCTGAGTGAGAACCAAGTTATCCTTTCTCTGTGGTAGGAGTGGAAATAAACATAGAACATAGGGCACCTTCAGGGCAACTAACACTAGAGTATGAGAAGACAGAAGTCAGTCACAGAGCTGGAAAAGAATCCAGATTGTGATGATGGTGTGTCCAGGGCTGAGTTGATCCCTCCATACCTGTGAAAACTTCCCTCACAGAATGTGCATTACGGCTCTGTCCCGAACGTGTCTTACATTAGATGAAAATGCCTTCATCTCATTCTCCCCTCCTAGGCTCCAACTGTACCAGTTATTTTTAGGACACTGATTAGGTAGAGGCAGGTTCCTAGTGAGGCCACGTTAATATTAAATAGGGAATTATTTCTGCTGCAGAGAATACATTGGCCAGAATTCAGACGACAGGAAAGAAGCAGGAAACCAAACTATCTTTCATCATCAAATGTATGTGAAATGAGATAAGAATTTCTGTATCTTCCAAGAACTACATGGGAGGCCAGACCTTCAACACCTTTCTGCTTGCATATAATGCCATTTTGGTAATTAAAGATGTTTTCTTTCCTGGAGTGTTTTTTCATTCAACAGAACTGATTGCACCAGTGTGAATCTTCTCCCAGGCTCCCATCAGCCCTGAAGAGGCTCCCCAGCCCTTGCAACCCCGTTCAGCCAAAACCTGGCAGATCTGCATTTGACAAGATGGGTTTCCCCCAGACTAATTTTCAGAGAGGCTTCATCAATTTTAATTAAAATACTGCCATCTCTCTTGGTGCATGCTGCTCGGAGTACATGTAAGCAGAGAAATATAACTCACCCTTTGCAACATGGAAGTGTGAAATCAAATCTGATGTGTTGTGGTGGTGGTGCTAATAAATGCTGTCTTTAGGGTCTATTTCCTTGATCTAGTCATTGCTTATTTAGGATCTCTTGTCCAGAAATATTGACGTGATCTGCTCTTGCTGAAGCAAAGAGTCCTATAGAAATTAGTGGCCCAATTATGCCTTCTAAAAAAGGTGAAAGCATCGTAATTAAACATGCAAATGAGATCTTCCCCTGCCACTTTCAAATGGTATAAATATTCCTTATGCTACTACCAACATTTATATTTCAAATGAAGGGTGGACCAACAGAAGAAAATCAAGAGAAGACCAACAGGAAATATCCGAGGTACTAGAAATCATGACCTATCAGAAACTACTAATGAGTATGAGGATGTCATTTTAGACAGGAAATGAAAAAAAAAAAAAAAAGTGGAAACCTTAAAAACCTTAAAATATGAAAGATATCTGTTGGAGAGAAGTCAAGAATAAGTCATTTTTCATGTCTATTGAGCATAGGAAAGTCAGTCTGGACTTAAAAGGTAGCAAAGGGGATTTAGCTTGGAGATGAGGAAAATGTTTCCAGCTGTTACGGCAATGAGCACTGGGGAGACTGTGGGTTTCCATCACAGAAGGTTGTTACAAACTAGGTAAATGAATCTGCCGTGAATGGTTTTGAAATAATTGAATCTAATTTCAGGTAGAGGAATGACTAAATAACCTCCTGAGGTTCCTTCCAGCCCAAGACCTTCCTCTGTTCCTACCTTCCTTCCCAACCAAAGAAGGTGCTAGGAGTAAAGACTACTCATGTGAATACAGTTTGGGTCATGGAAATATTTATTTATTGCACAAAGACATAATCATTAGGCCAGACCAAAACTCATTTTAGCCCAGTATCCTGCCTCCAACAGTGATCAGTAACAGATGTTTGGGGAGAGAATATAAGGAACAGAGCAAGGTCTGAGTGGTATGAGTGGAGTATTTGGGAAGATACCTTCCCAGCAGGCTGCTGCTCCGGGCTTTCTGAAGGCAGGGGAAGCTCTCGGATGTTGAAACTAGTGTTTTGGCATCACATGCCACATATCATCTGATGTCTTTGGCCCAAAATATCATGATAAAGAAAATCAAAATAACAGAATCAATAAAGGTTTTTTTTTTTTTTTTTTTTTTTTTTTTTTTTCTTGCTGATATTTAAAGCTATAGGCCTACTTTCTTCCCCAGGAAACTAAGAAACTAAGACTTTAAAAATATTCCCACAGCCTGGGTTACTGTTTAGGAACCAGCTGTGAGCAGTGAGTTGACAAAAGAAGGACGAACATGCTAGCTGGGAAAATGGCACACTAGCATTTTGGAGAATGTTTAGAAATTAAAAATTCTAATTTTACAACTTTATTTCTTTCATGCTATTCTGAATTTTGATTAAGTGTTCTGGGAAGCATAACTCAGACCTTTCAATCTATGAATTTAAGGCATTTATTGCTAAATGCTGTGCTTGCCATGAACTCGATCTCTTTACCTCAAGAAGTCTTTTCGATGACAAAATAAGCTATTACTATGAGGGAAATGTGGAAGAAGACACAAGGGGCTTGATTCAGTTGCCCACACATAAGCATCCAATGCCATTTTATATTCTGTATATGTCCTGGCTGGTTTCCAGCTGTCACACCAGGAGAGTCTTATAGTTTCTGCATCATATCTGGGAGCTCTGCAAAAATGTTTTGAACACTCTAGGGTGTCTCAGATGACATTATAAATCTAATCTGTGGGCAGCTGAATCAAGCCCAGAGTAAATATCTCTTCCACGCTTGTGTGTAACAGTCTTATCCTCTCCTAGTATGAGGGGGATGACGTTTGCTACCCCAAGGAAGTTCTGACCACAGTTGTTTCTATTCAAACTAGAAGCACTAATTTGTTATAACCCCCCCTCCTCTACACTTCGTGTACACAAGGGCTGAACTGACTCAGAGACAGTGAACCCTGTGTCTTTGGGTTGCTGGATCTGGAAACTTAGACTAGTGACTTTGTTGATGCTTCTCAGTGATGCTATGCTGCTGTGCCCTGGGCACTGGTGATTATCTTAATTTCCACACAGAACCTCAGCACACCACAAAACTGAATCCCAAATGACAATTGCAAAACATCTCATTACCACATTTGTGTTAGGTACAGTATTGATGCAGCAACAGCTTTTAGTAGCAATAGTCAAGATTAAAATAATAATAATGTTGATGCTTATCTTATGTTAAATTGTTTGTAGTTCAGTGACTTAATAGGGCCCTCACATCTGAACTCACAGTTGTGCTGAGCTCTGGTGGAGGCAAAAGGCATGCAGAGGTGAAGTGAACCGAGGTCACAAAACACACTTGTGGGAAAACAGGGGATTGAAGCAAAATGTCCTTCTCAGTCCGTTTAGGCCTTGGGTCACACTACCTCCCTGCAGGTAACAGTTTTTCCATTAAAGAGCCATTGAAAGTATTGAGAAAAGTCATTTTCATGTGCTGTATTTCTGTGTTGCAAGAATAGAAAGGGGAAGGGAAAACAAAACAAAACAAAACAACCCTCACCTTCCAGCTAATCTTTACAATGCCATTTTAGCATTTTATAGTGTATAAACAACACCTTGATGTTATTGCTCTGCCAGAAGGCTGATTACGACAGAAAGCAATAATAGGCCACACATGTGCCAAAGTCCAACTGCTACTTCAGGCTTGGTTTTTATAGAAGGACACATTTTCACATTCTTTATTGACTCCCCCTATACCCCTCCCTCCATGTGCTGTTAAAGAAATGCCAACATAAAACTGGCTAAAAATAAAGCCAGTTGGGGCATATTTTGTATGTTATTGTAGGATAAATAAAGCTGTCTAAAGAAAGTATGCTATTAACCATGAATCATGGGGAAAGCATGGCTCTTACTTGACTAGTGTTGGAAGGTATAAAACATTCCTTAAAAACAACAACTCTAACCCTGTTTTAGGAACTATATATATAGGATTTTATTTTCAGGTACTTCCAGAAAAATAATAAATGCAGTATAAAAGAAAATTGATGGTGGAACCTAGGTCTAGAGTTTAGGGAAAAAACCCAAGTTTTTATAGACTGTTTCTGAGTCCCCATCTGTCTCCTGTTGTCACTCCTGTCCTTTGCTTGCTTTCTTCTCATTAATAATATGGCCCCACTCCTGGAACCTGAGACATTATATGAGTTGGCAACTAGCAAGAATTCACACACATGTAATTGTGGAAATGGGGTAAGAGAGAAATGCAGATAGAGAAATATGAATATGAAGGACCGTTCTGCCTTTGTGAGTGTGGTACCACTTTTTCCAATTGCTATTAAATCAAAAGAACCCCCAGGTTATTTTATAGCACTAAGTACCAATCAGTTTACAGTTGCCATAACTTTGAGATGGCATCAGACTGAGCTTTTTCACTAATACTGCCTAAATGCAGCAGTCTTGTTTTCCAAGATTGCCCAGATTTGGGAGCTGCCTAGCTGCTTTCATGGTGAGCTACTAAGCCATGAGAACATGAGCTGGTTACCAGTGCCACCAGGTGCATAATCCAGAGGCACTGCTGGGATACGTGAGTTGGGATTCAACACCAGATTTACAAACCTAATTACAACTGAGATACAACTGATTGCAGTTGATGGGTCTAAAATGACATGCCTATACATGCAGAGTTGATGGAGAGGGAGCCAGTAAAGGCAGCAGAGCCTAGAGAACAAGTCAGATGACACTGAAGGTTGTTTCCTGTGGTCAATCAATACTCCAGTGGTCTGCAAAGATCTCAAGGGATCATCTCAATTGCTCATACACACAAGCAGCTTGTACTATTTAAGATGGTTTAGGATGTCCTGTATAACCTCCAAATGGTACTCAATCAGATCATGGGTACGTGTACATCATTTGAAAAATCTGCCAACCCCTTGCAGATATCTTGGATACTAAGAAGCATTTCAAATGGCACTAGAAATCTATATGTAATCAACTAAGTAGAGCCACATGTAGGTATTACAAGCACACAGCTATATTTGGGTTTCTGATTCCAGACCTGAGCCCTACTTCTTAGACCTAGCACTGGCTGAGGGTGGCAAAATGGCAGAAAATCCACAGAGTGTTAAATGAATACTATTACAGTTAACAAATACTTGTAATGATTAATAAATACTTACTTTTTATTAAAAATGAATAAATACTGTTAATACATTCTGTTGAATATGGCTAACTCTGCACAGAACCAGAAACCTGAAATTGGTATGCTGATAAAAACAACAAAAAAAAAATGAGGACAACACATTCCAGCCATAGACCATGGTGGCAAGATTTCAAGGATAAACAAAAAAACTATTAGCTGCCTTCGCCCATGGTTTGTCTGTGCCATTTCCAACAAAGGGCTTAGTATTTCCCCTCAAATGTTTTTACTTCTTCAAACTAAGACCATGTCTCCAACAAAAGCAGCTACTACAGAAATGGTTTCTTTGAAATAATATTTAATTCTTACAACATTTTGGGAAACTTCAGAACAGAAGCTCCAAAGAACTGAGCAAAGCAGAAGCTTGTTTAAACTGATTCTAAGAATAATTATAATTGTTCTTTTTAGAAATTAGATTTTAATCCATGATTTTGTTATTATATAGAAATACAGAGAAATAAATAGTCCCTCCAAATAAAGTGCTTTATTCAAACTCTTTCCTGATGCTTCAGCATGATTTTTTTTTTTTTTACCGTCTTTGACTTGGGCACTTAAGATGTTGGCTTTTTTTTTTTTGCGTGTTATAGCAAGGACTTTTTTTTTTGCTTTAAAGGTTATTGCTGTTGAAATGTATTGCTCAAATTTTCTTGACAGGCATCCCAAAACACATGCCCATATTCAGAGAGATGAAGTCGTGAAAATTCTGTTCTTCTAAAGTACTCATAATTACACTAAAACACAGTAATCATAGTCTTAAATAAAAAAAAAAATGGATATTATATCCACTATAATACCTGAAGTATCTAAATAAACATTGACTATATCTTCATAAATCTTCACTGAGTTTATTGAGTCTTAAAGTTTCTGACAACAAAAAAGGTTGCTATATTGTTTTGGCAATTAACCCTCCAGCCCCTCTTGAGCAACCTCAGTTCTTTTTTTGTTCATTTATTTCTGTTAAACTCAACTCTTCGCTGAAAATTCTCAACTTTCCAGATTCTCAGTTGGTCTGCATACTAATGTTCATGTAAAAGAAGTACAAAGAATGAGGAAAGAGTAAAAATCTCCGTGTGTACTGGTGGTGCAGTATTTCTCTTGTTGCTAACTTGTATCCCTTCACCAAAGTTGTCAAGAAATACAAAGTTTTTGTTTTTGAAACTCACCCTCAAGAAGATGATTTTAACAAAATGTAAAGAAAAAAAGTCTTGTGCTATTGGCTATGGAATCTTCAACCGTTCCCAAATTAAACAATGATGAAATAAAAATTTAAGTTTTAAATCTAGTGAGTTTTGAAAACTCATCATTGTTAATAATTTCAAAAGTAGATGGGTGCCAAAAGAGACTCTTTGATAACAGCAGTGATTTTTAGTGACAACTGGGTCAATCCAGGCCAGCTATTTTCTGTGCTTAGCTAAGGCACTGTGGGTGTTGTCTCTACCTGGGTAAGGTACTCCTTACCTAAACTTGATCATGTTGGAAATGCAAGTCTGAACCAGTTACTCCAGACTCTATTTGAAGGCAATAGAGGGGAACGGGCACACCCAAAGGTGACTCATGCTTCCTCCTACAAGATGTAGTGAAGGGCTCTCTGAAAATGCCTTGCTTTCTTTCACTGAATGTAAATGGACCTGAGGGATCTACTCACTGACTTAAACCACTTGTAACAGCCTAAAAAAAAGCAGAACAATCCTGCCTATAATGTCTGAGTTCAAGAAAGTGATGATCAGGGAAGGTTGTCTCCAGTTCAGCCCTGCCAACACCTTGCTGTCTGTTCAGTTAATAGAGAGAAGAAGACTTACTGCCTGTGTTGACACATGTAGTAGGATTTTACTGCCCTTGCTTCTTGGGGTTATTTTTCTAAGCCTGTGTTGTTTCTGCAAAATTCTTATATGGAATCTAATTTTGCTGAAGTTCTGTTTTCCCTTCTGGGAAGTGAAAGGAAAATGTTTTGCTTCCGTTCATTTTAATACGTTTTTATATATATATATATATACACTATATATTTGCATTGAATTCAAAATGGCTCAGGAGATTTAAAAGATTTATTTATAATTTGGCTCAACACATGAAATAACTCTGCCTGAAGAGTGGAGTAGCATAGATAGATGATGTCTCTGCTCTTTTCCATAGCAGCGTCTCCTGCAACACATAGTTGCAGTGCATTATTGGAGCTTCATTGCCATAACATGCGAATCGTGGGAATTAGAGTCCAACTTAGCTTCCAAGTCTGCTGTGAAGGAAAAGGTTAAAAAAAAATTACAGCCAGCATGAGGCATTGTGTTAAAACATCATGTAGATCCTATCATATCTCAGTCGGGATTGGTTGGGTATCTGCAAATTTTAGGCACCTTTTCTTGCAGGAAAGTTATAATCTTGAGTTTTTGTCATGATGGAGGATTAAAAGAGGCTCAGCCTTGAAATTTCTTACTATGGACCAGCTGTGTTAGCAAGAAATCAACACATAGAATTTGAAAATATTTGTATTGAAACCATCATTGGTTCTGCACATTCAAGAGTGTGTGGGGTTTCAGCTATTAAAGAAAATGAATACTCATGAGAAACTGAGAGGAAATTGTGAAACAGGTGAACATTAAGGACAAGGAAAATTTTAATTGGAAAGTAGAGCAGAAAACAGTGTGATATACATATAAAGGGGGCAATCTGAAAATTTCTGTTAGTTTTAGAAGTCCCAAGATTATGAAACCTTGGAACCTTGGACCGGATTCATTCAGGCAGTAAGAGTAAGGCAGTGTTCAGGCAGTGTTGCACAAGAATCAAATCTAACCCTGATGAATTATTTCTTGCATTTCTCTAAATACCCCTGTTTACTTCTCCACATGAAGTCAGCTCATCACAAGATGCGTACCAGTTATTTTTTGCCAATGAACAGCCAGCTTTATTGAAGACAATCTGGCACTTAGCAGAAGATTGGTTTTCCTCCTGCAGGGACTGAAAATGCTTTTCAGAAATGCAAAAAGAAATCTGTCTAAAAATACATCTAAGAATAGTCTTAGTTTTCTGCTTTTACTATAGACAGGATTTGAAAACCTCAGGCCCTGTGTTTGTATCTGGACAGATGACAAGATATCGCCTTAAACATCTTTCTTCGCTTTCCATGTCCCAACAAACTTTCTAGCCCAAATAGAACTGTGGGATAAAATTCTCATTCAGAATAGATACTTATTTATTTTTATTGATAACCAGTAAAGTGGCAACTGCTTTGAGGATAACATTAAAAAAAGTAATGTTATGTGGCATAGGTCCCCAGCAGCAGAAGAATATTCTGGGACTACCAGATAATACAGAAGACAAAGGCAGCAGAAATGATTTGCAAAAAAATGAAGAGTCTCAGAATTGATAGCAGAGAAAGAAGGGGAAAGAACATGACAAATACATGGTCTGAAGGCATAACTAAGGGAATTTTTGTGTGTGTGCGCGCATGTATTGAAATGAGATTAAGCTGCTTTCACTGTTAGTCACCTAAATGTTAGGTATCTAACCTAAGTTCATCTGTTGCCCTCCATCATCAGTGAAGAGACAGATGTACATATAGACCTCTGGGACACTTTACATGAATTCATGTCTGCACGCGTCCATTTCTCTCCTTTGACCATAGAAGTTGACAGGTGTCTAAACAAGACATAGCTAGCAGATCAATCTATTCTAAAACAGATTTTTAGGCTCAGTTAAAGAAGTTCAAGATTTTGATCAGCTTCAGTACACTAGTTCTGTAGAAAGTGCAAATAGTGGGAAAACAAACAAAACCTCACTCTTTGGAAATAAGGATTTAAGCCCAGTTAAAACCAAATAAATAGGGTCAAATTCTCATTTTAATGCAATAGCTTTTTCCACCCCTATGTTGCTATGAGCAAACGGTGTAGAATGCCCCCACTTATGACAGTTAAGCACTACATTGCTTGTAGGGTTAGAGCAGCCACTAAAAATAGGGCCTGCTTGATAGTGCATTTGCCCATACTAGTTCCAGGGAAAGCACCCACACAACTGTTACTGGACTTACCAAGCACAGCAATTAATTATTTCAGAGTATTGTCATTTTACATACAGTTAAACTGTAGACTGTTACAGTTGGCTATAATAAGTTTAATGGCTCAAGATATCACAACTAATACAGTCAGTTCTACAATACTATGGTGCCTGCTTGACTCCCCACCCCTGCATCCTCCCTGCCCTTGATTCTGAAATCATTAGTTGTTATTTATGAACGCTTCTCAAATATCACATAGTTCCAGCCAACAGCCAAAAGTAGCTTGGGGCTAAAAATCTTAGTTGATTCCAACAACTTCCCTCCATTTCTTTGGGGGATTCAAACTAGTGAGCAAGTAAAAACAGCAAATTGAATTTCCCCTAATTTATCACACAATAACTTTCATATTCAGCCAACTCATCCATGACAGATTCTTCTTGTGTAGATGCTTACACTGTATATGTCTGCTACTCATGTGGTTATCCTGCATTTCCAATGTAGTCAACAAAGATCAAAAGACTGACATATACAAGAGGTTCATTTTAAGATTGGATGTGGCTGCGGAAGAATATTGTCTACCAGAAAGGTAGAGATGACTAATCAAAATCTTTCTCAGATGAGGCTGTGGAGGCTCCTTCCCTGGAGATCTTCCAAACCCGCTTGGACGCAGTCCTGAGCCACCTGCTCTAGGTGACCCTGCGTGTGCAGGGGGTTAGACTAGATGATCTCTAAAGATCCCTTCCAACCTTAAGGATTCTATGATTCGATGTGCTCAATGAGAGGACAAGCAGCAGCAGAATTCATTTGAAACAAGGGAAGTTTCAGTTGGATGCAGGAAAAAAAAAAAAAAAAAATGTCCCCCAGCAACCATCTGATCAATGGTACAGGAGCCCAGATTGATTACGGTATCTCCACAGCCTTAAGAGTTCTAGGATCTCACAGAAAGCTTGAGTAACCTGATCTGATATTGAAGCCTGGTTTTAGGAGAGATTGGTTTAGATGATCTGCACAGACCCCTTCCAACCCAAGTTTACTGTCCTGATATGCTGACTTCATCCCGCTGAGTGGTGACAAGCTGTGGTGACAAGATCAGGCAGTGAGTAGGTTCAGCCGTCTAATTTTCATTAGATAAATCTCAACTTTTATGGCTCTAGCAGCCGTAGATTAGTTATATAGCCTGAAAAGAGAAGCTTTCCCTTTTTATCATCTGAAAGCAAGATCTCTGAAGCTTTCTTACATATTATGAAAGACAATCAAGTTTAGCCTAATTTTTATTTTTCCACATTTGTACAATCATTGACATAAATAATGAAGAAATTCAGATCAGAATTTCATTTCCTTAGACGTAAGTATAGGCCAAGTAGTGCAAACTACTTGCACTAACAAAACTAACAAAACTCTGAAAAACATTTTCAGAGTAACTCAAAAGTCTCAGGAACTGAGCTCCCAGGAAAAGGACATTTTAAATTTTCAGTCAGGGTAAATAATTATATAATCAGCAAAAATATCATGAGAGTTTTGGCCAAATACTTACACCCCCCTAGAAAATACATTGCAGACAATAAGTGGACACAGCAAGGTGGAGGGACTGAATGACCTAACAGTTATCTAGCATCTGTGACTCCTTGGAGGAAGAAACTATATACAAATCTTTGGAGGCCTCCAAAGAATTTTCTGTATAGTAACTAATGATATCCTTGACCATTCACCCAAAATCAGGTTGGGCATGGCTGCATCAGTTTTTGTTCATCCTTCAGCTCTCATTCTTTTTGTCAAACAGCTATTCTCAAGGCAATGTATTTTACCTTGCCTGTAGGAGAGGTTTATAGCAGCATCATGGATCACCTCTGAAAAAACAGAGTTCATTCCTGGATTGCCCCTCCTTAAAAACCTTTATAAGCTGAATAACGGATGCTCATAGGAAACAATGATTTTTCACTCACAGCTAATTGGCTGAGATATAAAAAGGGGAGCTTTATTACAGAAAAAGATGCCAAAACATCAAGTTTTTTTTTTTTTTTTTTTAAAAAAAAAAAGGCACACAAAACACTAAGAAAAATCTTAACAGCAGGAATGAAAATCTCACTCACACACCACAATATCTTTGTCAAAGAAAAGGTAATGAGGAGGATTACAGGCCTGGAACAGTTTTTATATGGGAGACTAAATAGACTAAGACTTTTCTTGTTGGAAAGGAGATAATTGAGGGGTTTAAAAAGATCATGAACAGTATTGATTGTTGGATACAGAAGCTGAATACAGAATGAGCTTCTACTGTTTGTCACAGTATGAGAACCTGATAAGTATCAGGCAGTAAGTTCAAAGACACAAAAGAGGATTTTTCATATCGAGAGGATGCAAACATATTTTGGAATGGAGTGCTCCAAAATGGTGTGCTGATCAAAAATGAGCCCCAGACCAGATTACAAAGTTAATTATTCTGCTAAGGAAATTTTAAACAAAAAGTAATAGAAAATGGAGAATGTATGTGCCCTTCTTGTACTTTTTCTTTATACATGTACTACTGATTGTTGCTGGAGACAGATTTCTGGATAGATAGACCTTTAAACTGGTTGAAGTAGAAACTTGTCTTGTTCTTTTTCACTGCTTGTACATTTTCTATCATAGAACCTCTTTTGTAAAATAATTTCTTAAAGCTACTAACATTGTACTGTGGTACTGTGGAACACTTTGCATTTTCTTTGTCAAGAGGAAAACTACCATTTTTAATGTTTCTTTTGTCATTGCTTTGCTGATTTGACCCTCAATTTCAGTGAATTCCTAATGACATGAAAAATCTCAGCAAAACAAGTTACACACACAAGTTAAAAAACTCAGCTGTTTTATTTGCTCCTTTTTCTCAGAGTATAGCAGAGATCTATACATTAAGGATCCATGCTTCTGATTTGCCAGCAATAAACTCTGTTAGGAGACACCAGTTTATAACTGTAGGCCTGCTCTTCTCAAAGTGGATGACAGCAATATTTTAACCACTTGAGATGGACATACATCTACAGGAAATAATAGGTTATTGACAATAATATATGACAAAATTTCTATAGCTAAAGAGGATATTGGAGGCTTTTCTAGGAACAGGTTCTGAGTGGCTCTCAATTTTCGCTCAAGCTAAATTCATTTTTAGAAAATGATTTTTATTATAACCTGATTCAAAACCCATTATAATTATCAAATATCCTTAACTTCTATAAGTTTTGGATCAAGCCCAGACTAAAAAGCTTCTTAATTTAGATCTCTGATTTTCATGAGAAATTATTTTATAGCCATTTATGTATGCAAATTAAAACATTGAATATTATGGTTGCTGGGCATTTTGGTGACTATTTACTCCAGGTAACTCTCAAATTCCTTGAGTAATTTCTGCTATTGCCCTCTAGAATTACTCAGATAAATCTTTCATCTAATTACTAGACTACATATGCAAATGCTGTCAGATTTAATTAGTATTTTTCCCCCTTGAAATCATGAACCAAACTCAAAAGTTTTAGATTGATCATGTTCTCCAGATATTACATTAGCAATCCAATGCTTTCCTCACAAAAGCTAACTGCACCTCCTCAGAGGCTTAACAAACATGGGCTTGGCCTGTAATGAGTCTATCATTGTAGACAGTTAAAAAGATCACATCTATAATGAACAATGGTAAATTCTGAAGCCTATATGAGCATTTATCTGAATTGATAGTCAGCATGATATAGTACAGAAATGTACTGAAATATGGAGCTTAGGTAGTAAAATTAGTATCCTTAACAGGATAGATCAGGAATAGAGGTGGTGTCAATAAATTATATAGATCTATATTGTATGCACACATATGTATGTGCACATATGGATGTTAGGTAAGTATATATAAACATTTCAGGTAACAATCTACTAGTAAGCTTTATTCAGGCATTTTCCATTACTGGGAGTTGGGGCAAAGGGTAGGGCTATCTTCACCATAGGTTTTAAATGGGAGGGGCAAGGGGCATTGTATAAAGAGGCTGTTGTCAATACTCAATACCTAAACTGCCTATATTTTAAATTCAGTAAGGCTACTACCACCCTATTTTTATCCTTTCAGGACTAGATTTGTTTTAAAGTCATGCATAGGCATATGGGTTACTAACTTTTTGCTGAGACAGGACATTTGAGAAGCACCGGATACTTCCTTACATGGTTTTCCATAATCTGAGCTATGATTTTGTTCTACCTTTGAGACCTTTGAGACTTTTCACGTAAAAATCAAAGACCGGACAAGAAATAATCAAAGATACTTTTGGGAAGCCAGGAAGCACAAAAAAAAAGATTTAATACTGGTGTTGAACAAACACAAAACACTTTAGAAATGTAAGACTGGTTCAATGTAAGCCATGACAGAGTCTTTCATGTATTATCTGCTCTATCTTGCTGAAAAAAAGAGCTACAGTGATTTCAACAGCAGTTTAAGTAATTCTCTTAAAGATGCAGGAAGTGTATTCACTATATGATTAACTATTAGTTAATCTTTCTCTTGATCATTCCTTTTGCTTCTGTCTATTGGAGAGTCAAATACCAAACTAGTCTCAGCAAAGACACTCAAGATTCATTCATATTTCTTTCAATAACTAATAAAGCTCAAGGAATCCAAACACAGAGATTCCAAAAAAGAACTGGAAAGACAGCTACATCTTAAGAGTCTCTGTAGGGTGATAGATAATAATCAGCTCCTCAGTGCACCCCTCATTTTATAGGCAGTGATGAAAATGATCTTGTCAGGTCCTTGTGATGCTTAAAAAAGTTTTCTTTCCAGAGCTTCTAAAAGCCTTTTGTTGGTTACAAAGTTACCTCAGTGGCAGAGGCAGGATGGTAGGCACTGAAAATAAACCACGGAGTTTAGAGGAAACTAAGCGCTCCTAGAAGTGATTCATTCTGAAAACTCAAATGCGGAGATATGTTGCTTTTCTGTCAGAAGAATGTAAGCGTTTGCATAAGAAAGATATATAGGGTAGACTAGAAATTGAATCTGGTTTTCAGATGTGATACTTTTTTGCAGAGTATCAAGGGATCATTTTAGAATCCACTTGATTTTGATTTTTATACACGATAATGAGATGAATCATATCTTAATATTCTTCTTCACTAGAGGGATCTAAGGATGATTAGATATGCACAGTATAGTTTATAGTGAAACTAAAGCAAAGTGAAGCAAGTCTTGTCGCTCTGCATTAAGACAACATGACTTACTTTCCAACAACTTATTTTTATTTCCTTCCTAATCCCAAGAACAATTCTCCTTTAAGCAACACTTAAGGGGCAAAATTTAATGTTACGTATTTTCTTTTTCAGAATTAAATATTTCAAATTCTTTCTTTACAACTATTCTGTCTCTGAAGGAGCTGCTTGGTGAGACAGCTGGGACACTGATACAACAGTTACTATTACGTCTGTCAGAATTTTACTTAGTTTCAGACGCTTGTGACAGACTAGATAACTCACTGAGGGTATTTATTCCAAATAAGCTGTACTCATTTACAGAAAGCTCTAGCCTACTAGCAGAGTTAGATTCTGCATTTAATCTCATGAGCTGGCAAAGTCTAACCTCTGACATTTGAAGATGAGCAATGTTCAAGCTGGGGGAGGTGATAGTTCAAAGGAGCTCTTCTAGATATCCTATTCGTCACAGTCAGCTGTGGGAAGAATGAGAAATCAGTTTCCTCTCCCTCAGTTGGACATGTCATGCCCTTGCCCCTGATCCTGGTCACGCTGCCAGATCTTACAACCCAGCCTTGGTATTTCATGCATTGTCCATCTCACCTGGTTGCTCAGTTTTATGTCTCTAGGCCATACACTTGCAATATTGAACTTTGCTTTCCAAAGACCTGTTAGATATACAGCAAGAAAAATATTTTTGTAGAGCTGGGTTTCACAGAGGCAAAGGATACAAAAGTGAAAGCAAAGAATTATCCAGCCCGATTGAGAGTTGACCCCCTCAGGCTATTGCTCACTAACTCTGCACTGCAAAGGAACAAAACAATTCCCTTGTTCATCCTGGAAACTGATTTTATATTCTCATAACAAACTACTTTTCCAACAATCCAAACAGTCTCCTACTGGGAAACATTATCACCTGAAACAAATTTTGTTCCATGCCTGTGAGTCAAACCTTCAAAGCTTTTCATAGGTGACCCCATTATAGGGTGAAAAAAGCTGACAGAGCAAGCAGGAAAGTACTCAACTTCCAGATGAACAATACACAAAAGGCATATAAAAGAGGCAGTAACTAAAGACAAAACTAACAAACATAGAACAACTCACTCCAGACAGCCAGGGGTTGTTTTCAGTCTTTGTCTACACTAGACAAATCAATTAACTATAACGTCCTTCAGCAGTTGGTAAGTGCTCTCGAACCCAAAGAAATTTGCTACAGACAGCTTTTTCAGCAGCTATCAATGGGAGCTCTCCCGGATTTCTCTGCAATAAACTTGAGCCTAGGAGAGCTCTCTCTACTACAGAGGTTAGGTAATACTCAGTCCACTACTTTTACCATTCACAATTTCAGAGCTGGCCCATCTCCCATCTATTGGCTTTGCTTGTTTAAAGCCATCTAGACACAGACATCCTATCATATTTTGCCAAAGCTACCTTAGCCTTTTCTCCTTCTCTCAATAAATTCTTTTTGGTACAGAAGTCAGAAGCAATCTTCTCATCTTCAAAGGGTGTGGAAATTTGTTGGTTGCTAGAGTATACTATGCCTCAGATATGCTAAAGAATATTGACAATTTGTCTTTAATTATCCATGATAGAGAATCAGATGTAGTCACATCCACATACTTCTCTAAAATCAGGGAAGCTACAATGGAAGGAGGTATAACAGCAAAATGAGACCCTCTGTCCTTAAATCATTCTGGAAAATCCATAGCTGCTTGAAGTCACATCACCAGTTCATCAGGCAGGTAGCTCATGGTGACTGAAATGCACAGTTGAGAAGTTTCCAGTTAACAAGTCCACTTACACTGATGCTTTTTAAACCTCTGCAGCCACTTTCAACTCTTGCAGAAAGAGATGAGATGTTGATTCTGCCAGTAGTGCAATGTAGAAATATAAACATTTTTTTGATTTGCTTTGTTTTGCAAAGAGTAGGGTAATGGCCGGAAGGCAGGGGAACACTACACTGAAGTTTCAAACATGTATACCTACATTTTTATAAGTGGGCTGCAGCATGAATAGGATTTAAAGAGTTTGAATTTTTACCCTGTGACAACTAACATCTATAAAGAAAATGAAAAATGAATATTTTCATTTTAAATCTCATAAGCAAAGATGTGATTTTGTTTTCACATGAAGTGAGCAAGGCATGTTAGTCATTGCCATGTATATTTTCAAATGCCTGGAGACTGAAGTATTTTAGCATAGCCTATTTCTTTAGCATACTGCCTAAGTGGACCCTTTTGCTGACAGCAATCTCATTAAAATCAGATGTAGCTCCAGGATACTCCCACATATATAGGACTATATCTTTCTAACACATAATCACAGCACATAAAACAGAAAAAAGATTAAGTGACACTGCTGGGTCCTTCTTCCCATTCAGTTCCTACAGAGAACACAAGCCTCAGTAATGCAACTACCACTTTTTCCATGACTGCTAGTAAGAACTGTTCCTTCATTTACTTTACCTGACCTCAACATCAATTAAAAATCCTCTTTAAAGGCTGGCAGACATTTAAAGTTGTTCCTTTTTATTTAAAGCTCTCCTGTAAGGTACAACTCAAGCTTGTTCGGCATTCTGGATGGACCCAATCCATCCTGGACCTTCAGGCAAAAGGTTTGAACAGGACCAAACATTATTGGTCAATTTTCCCTGCAGTTATTCCTAATTTTAGCTTCTCCTAGCAACGAATAAGGTCAACAGAAAGCATGTAGCTCACGGGATTCAGTGTAGCTTGTGCCTCAACCAGTCACAGTAGCTGGTGTAAATTCATTCTTTAATCTAACTTCCCCATGTAGACAAGCTGTGAAAGCAAAACCTACAAGGAAAGTATATGTGCATATGGCCACATTGAACTGAGGCCAGGCTGGCTGCTTAGTTCTTCAGCAAGCAGAGAACTTAGAGTACACCAAAAACATGTATATGTGTATATATTAGAGTCAGTTCTCCAGTTAACACTATGGATACATGAGCCTGACAGCAAATGACACTAAATAATAACACAGTAATTAAATTTAAATCATGCCTCTCTTCTGCTGAATTTTCATGGTAAAGTGGGAAGCAACCTGTTTTGATCCAGAGCAGGTTTCTGTTATTTTAAAACAATAGTTTTACACCCAAGAGATTCCAAGACTGGAATCAGTCAAAAAAAAGCAAAGATCACTGGGCCGTACCTCAATCTCTTGCATCACTCCAACAACATTAGAGTACTCGCAGCATTACTGTGTCCCCTTTGAGGGATTTATTCATTGTACCCAAAGACAAGGTAGCTGTCACATCTGAACCATCCTGGTCTTCACATGAACCTTAATTCCAGACTCCCTCTATAAGAGGAAACTTGTACATACATTCATGGCCAATTAGAGTTTTAGTGTTTCCTGGGACAAAATCTGTATTACGTTTCCCCAGTAGGGGTTTTCAGGAAGATTTAAGCCTATAAAGTTCAGCACCAAGCAGTTCCCTGAAGTGCAGAGTGACCAAATACATCAAATGGTCATTTTTTACAGGAAAGGAAGAAGCTTCTACTGCACTAATCCCTTAGAGGGAAACATGGTGAAAAAGTCTGCTAGTCAAAAATTGTCTCTTTTTGCCCTGCAGCCATCTTAGATTTCCTTTCTTTCTAGTGAGGGTATGTTTGCCAAAAGACTGCAGGTTTCTGTACCTTTCTTCCCTTCTAATGATGGTCAAAGAATCTTGTAAACCATTACTGCCAGTGAAGTCATTAGACCTGATAGCACAAATGAGCAATTTTGTTTCACTGGAACAAACCCTACCAGAGTCTGTGTACCTGTTCCAGAGTTTGAGTCAGTAAAACAATATTAACTTGCACTCACAGGACTAGACATGTTTTAACATCACTGCAAGGTAATTCAAGAACAGCAGTGGTTCACTCTTCAGACATGCATTCACACTACAAATCCTGACCACTGAAATACCTTCTCTTGTGTTACTGCCAACTGCTTGTAACCATACCCTGGCCTGCTTAGACCCTAAGTTCATATTTGCTTCCCTACAGTCACAGGGCACCAGTTTCCACAGGCTTAGTATCAGAAGCATCCTGGTTTGTGCATGTAGATTCCTTCCTGACATAGTCTGAAAAAAGCCATGTGGAAGGTGTAAAGGAAGACGCTGGGTCCATGCAGAACACCTCAAACATTGGCTACAAATATGTACCTCCAGCAGTGCTGGTCAACATGAAGAAGAATTACTCCTAATTACTTCTTAAGCGCTAATGTGTGGCAAACCTGCATCAAACTTGAGATTGCTGCACATGGATATCTACAAAAAAAGTTCTAGAGCAAGACAATTTTTCCCACTGAGAGCAGAAATAGTAAAATATAAGATGTCCTATGTTCTTTGTTATTCTGGAAAACTTTGGCAACAGATAAGAGCGAATGAAGGAAATGAGCAGCTCCAGCTGCTGCCAAACTGTAAGCTCACTGCTGGTGTTGATAGGGCTTGTAGGCAGGGAAACAAACTTAACATCTATAGATTTAAAAGCTAACAGGTGAAATTCTGGCTCAGGTGAAATTACAGGATGTTTTGCTACTGTCTAGAGACCCAGAATTTCCCCTCACCCCTGCCTTCATAGAGTTGACCACCATTCCTTTCTCCATGATTGATTTGAGACGTCCTTCCAAAGGTGACTCGTAAAGGACCAGACATCCTGGACACAGTCAGGTTTCAGTCCAGCTTTGCTGAGTTACACATGTGAGAATTAAAAAGTGTAAGACAGTGCTACCATACAGTTCATTCTTTATGTAATATGGTCATCTGATAAGGTTTTGCCTTCATCCAGCATTAACTGTAAGAGCCCTGAAACTGTTCTCACACATCCAATTAAAATGAAATTGTTTCTAAAATGAGCTGATGAGCTCAGCTGAGATTACAGTCCTAGGGAGTCACTTGCCCTACAGCAGCTCTTCAATGTTGTCATAAGAGCTGTCCTTATTAGAAACTCCTATATCAATCCAGAATGATTCATGTCACTTTCAAGAAGGTTAGCAGAGCACGGAGTGGAAGGAGAAAACCAATGAAGTCATCTTAAGCCATTGGGATTTCTCCTTCAAACAGGGTAACTCCCTATAAAAATACTACCATTGGTACATTCCTCCATCCTGTGTATAACTCAACATGAATAGATATTAATAGATATCTAACTCCACTGGAATTTCATAACTTTAGTCATTTATGTTTTTATTTATTTTTAATCCTCAGACTTGCTCTTTTCTGCCTTTAACTGGACAGAGTAAATGAGCGCCTATCTAAGGACAGACACAGGCCAGGAAGACCTAGGGCCCCACAGTGCTTGTGACATTCAGGGTAGAGCTCCCATTACACGCAGCAGTGCTTAGGTGCATGAAAGCTAATATCAAAACTACCAGAAATGAAATATTTCACTCTCTGTATGATCTAAGAAGCTTTCATCCCACAAAACATTAATACCTTAACTGCTTATTGAGTTTAGGATGGAAACACCTGCGAGTTCAGTGATGCTGGTCCTCTTTCACCTACAGTGCTCGTGAGCCAAATACATGTCTCCGACATTTCTCATGTGGTTGAAGGAATTTATATTGACTTCAGCAGACCTTCTCCAGACTTCAGCTGACAAAAATGAAAGCAAGTCTTGGCTCAGTGACTGCAAGCTAGACACTTCTATCAGCAATTAAATAAACCTAACATGTGAAAAGATACATATCACTATAATTCATGACTGACACTGTTAACTTTTGACCTGAAAGATTGCCCACAAGGGACAGCCAAAGCCTGCAGAACAAATCTTTTACTTGTTAAGAGTTTCTAACTCTTAGCATCAAAAGAACCCTCTTTCATCATTATCCAGGTAGTGACAAGTCCTCAGCAGCTTTTGCAACCTTTCATTTCACCTCAGCAACATAACACAGACATCTCCAGTGTGCCCAGTTTTAAGAGTTTCTCAGAGCTCACAAGCCAGCTCATCATTCTCCAGTATTGCTCTGTCATACACTCCAATCTGTCATAAAGAACAAGCAAACAAACAAAAAAAACACACACACAACAACTCTTGGGAATCTGGCTTCTTCATTTCTTCCAGTCCTCCCTTATTCTGTCATTATCATCACCCACCCCATTACTGTCATTTATCAGGTGGATTGTGAGCTGTCTTTTTTTTTTGTTTGCTTTTTAAAAGTTGATGGAGTAAGAGTCAAATGAAATTTTTGAAATATTTTCTAGATGATAGTTTTTACATTTCAGAACTACAAGACATCCCTCAACAGGATGATGCCTCTTTGTGCAAAGCTGTATAAGAATTTCTTTAGGTCATTGGCAACTGAAAGTCTCCAAAATTCTGCCTAATGTGAATAACTTGCAAGGAGATATTGCACTTTGACAAAATAAGCAACATGCAGCAAATATTCCCAACTTCCTCATAGCAGCAAAAGCTTATTTTTATCTAAATTGCTAACAAGTGACTACAATATTTATTGTTACCTCTGTCAAGGAGCAGCAAGAGCAGGACTGCATTGCAGTGTAGGAAGGAGACAGAAGCCAAGAATGACCCAGTACAGGCAGTACTCCCACTGTCAAGGCACAGTTCTAAGGGTTCCCAACACAGCAGACAGAGCTGGGGATAGTATTGAGGTCATTTAACCACCCCAGGCACAACAAAAGGACAAACTAGGTCCAGGGACCATCCAGGGGGTCCCAACAGGAGTTGGGACAGGAAATGACACAGAGCAAACATCCGAGATGTTCATCCAGGAGATGAGTGACCACAGCATAGGTCCGGGGAGGGGGGGGGAAGCAAGAGGTAAAGCAAGCTACAACACTGGCCTTCCTACAGCACAACCAGAGCAGAGATTTAGTCTCAGCAGAGACTAAATACCTAGGGCAGAGCTTAAATGAGCTTCCTGGGTGGAGGGGCAAGGGCTGAGATAGAAGTCTCAGGTGAGGCTGGTCAGGGCAATTAAGGTCTAATGTGGCCCTTAGAACCATGATAACTTGTACCCAAAAAGTGGTCAAAAAAACTGTTGGGTGGATTCTGCTGATGTTTGAGGAGTGTGGTTTTGCCTTGACACAGCTGATATAAATCAGTGTAACTCCATTGACTTGAGTATTCAAACAGATGCTCAGATGAGATAAAGAACTATGGTTTCATAGCAGTCAATATGGCCATGCTAATTTAAGCTCTCTGAGGGTTTTGCTCACAGACTAAATTAACATTGATCACCTTGTGACTGGGAGTATGACCCATAAAAAGTTGGAAAGAAAGTTAGAAAAGAGGAACAGAAGTATGACTACCAGAAGCTTATCTATATAAGCTATGTCACTGCTAATGTATCAGCATGCCATTCCTCTAAATTCCAAATTTCACTCTTTTTCATGACCAAGTGTTACTTCACAGGCAGTGGGCCTTTCTGAGAGATTAGTATTGAAAACCTTCTTTATGGAACAATATCGTCTTCCCCAGTATCTGGCTCATAATGCATAAACCTTCACTACATCTTCAGTGTGTTTGCAGAAGTTGCCCAAATTTCTTTCTGAGAAAATGTAATCTATCAGTGTCTGAGACCTTGCTGCGTTTTTACCTCTTACTTTTAACCCTAGGGTGTACAGAAGAGTTTAACTAGGCAGGGAGAAGAATAATAAGCTGTCCATTCTTGGGGAGACCATTCCTTAAGGAGCTTAAAGAGCTAGGACATTTCATGTGTCTATAGCAAAGCTGTTTTCTAAGTGTACCCAGTACCACTTTGGTTACATAGCTTGTACGTTCATAGCTTGCAGATTTCTCTGTAAATGAGCACACAAGCACTTTTAACTTCTTGAATATAGCTTTTAATTTTGTGAGTTGGTGAAGGTTGTTTTTCGGGACATCTAGCCTAATAGATCTCAAGGAATCACTTGGTGAACTAATCGGATAAAAAGAATTCTTATTTAAGATACGAAAGTGAGTGAGGCCCCCGTGGTGGAATTTATGGACCACATGATGAAAAACACAGTAATTACATTCATGACCAAGCAATGTTTAATATACCACTAAGAATAAAGAAGGACACAAATGGCAAAAGTACTGCAAAATATACCACAGAGAGCACTGTACTGGCAAAACAATGGAGTAGCTGAAGAGGCATATCTTTTTTCATTTTTATGAACAGGAAGGAGGATAAAAGAAGGAGTGCATGAAACAGCTATCTGACAGCAGAAAGTAGTTAAGATAATAAAAGAGAAGATAATAATCACAGGAAAAAAAGGAGGGAGTACAATCCTTTAAATACAGTATACTATGAATTTTTGTACTACATTTTAATCCATCTTTTAGTAACATGTCCCTTTAAACAGGTTGAAACAGTGGTGCTACTTATTATGAGCAAATACAAATTATCCTTATCCTCATCAACAAGAAAATTGTTGATATGTTATTGAAATTAAAAAAAAAAAATGCTTGATAGCTCTGTCTATCCATCTCTGCAAGGAAATCCAAATGATTTGTGAAGCTTATCAGGAGCAAAAAGTACTTCCTGGATAAACCAAAACTAGAAATTATTTCCTCAGAAGCACAAGATGATGCAACTACAGAATGAGCACTGATCAAATCTTCACAGTAAAAATGGAAGGATGGAGTTCAATAAGCCTGACATGCCTTACGTGGTATGGGGAGATATAATATGACTTATAATTTACAAGACAGGACACAGATTAAAAAATCTTGAAGTGTTTTGGTGGAAAGAATTTTATTGAAAATGACCTGGATATTTTAAGAAAATATTTTGAAATTGATAGGTTGAAATTCAGCGGAGTCAAGTACAAGGCAGTATATTTAGGGCAACATAATATGTTATACCACTATAAAATGGAAAAGTGAGCTTGATCGAAATTCTGTAGAACAGTATGAACTCACTGTGGAGCAAAAGCTGATCGTGAGCCAACAGCTTTTTGCAGACACAGAACACAACTATGTCACATTAAGATGTACAACAAAGGACACAACCTAGAATTTATAACAATTTAACTAGTCTATTCAGTTATAGACACTAAACTTTAAGAAATATATGGACCAACTAGACAGAGTCTGAAGTAAAGCAGTGATAATCACCAGATATCCATAAAGCACAATCTGTGTGCAAAAATGAAAGACCTCAGGTTGCTGAGCCTAAAGAAGACTGAGAAATGTCACACATTTCAGAAGTATTTAAGAAGTTAAAAGGAAGGGGTAATCTGGTCTCATGTCCTTCATAGAAATGAAATGATGGGATTTAAAAAATATCAGGTTATGTATAGGAAAACTCTCAACCTATGATGATGGTTGATTACTGGAATAAGTGACCAGAGAACAGGGATGCACCATTATCAGAAGATAGTACAGATTCAAGATGAGATTAGACAGACATCAGCACCGACACTAGCAGTGCAGCCGTAGGTCACAGTAATGGGTTAGATAATAATTTTGAACTCTCTACCAGACCTGGGTATTTCCTTTTTTATATCTGATTTGAAAGCATGCTGAACTTTTACACACCCTATACATTTTCAGTATTTTTTTTTTACATCAAGAGATAAAGTAAGCATTGACCATAATTAAAGCACGAAAGCTAGGTTAATGCTAGGTTTGATAGCATTAAGCTTTTTTAAGAAAAACTCAAGCTAGAGAATTTCTTTGCAATTCACATCCATGATTTTAAAGAAAAAAAGGAAGTGAAAAACTGGGAAGACTGTAGCCCTTTTCAAGCCAAAGAAAAAGGCTGTTGAAGGCAACAGTCACTGGACAATGCCCTTGCTTACCACTCATCTAAACTTAGCAACATCTTCTCTTTTAAGTTCTTAAGCTTGAAGAAGGTCTTGAAGGAAATTGTCCTGGCAGATTTGATTCAGGTCTGTCTGTCTACTTTAATCAGAGTCTAGTTTCAAACATGAAAACTGTGTAACAAAGAAGTTAAAAGAAAAGGAATATGTCTCATCTATCTATGAGATTGGCTAATCTGTGTATGGCACTTTCTGATAGAAAATTCTCTTGCTTTTAACAGAAAAAAAAAATGTCAACAGAAATTTCTTCTAATCAAAAAATCTGAGTAAATGCAATTTTAATATGAATTTTGGTAAGAAAATGCAAGAGGGTGAGAACAGAGGCATTGCGCAAGTATGAACTTGAACATCCATCATGAGTGAAATAAGGGAATAAATTTCAGAGAGATGATCAAGTTGGCAGGAGTGCATGCATGGTGAAGGAAACAGGGTCTATATACTAACTATTGCTAAGGAATTGAAGTCTGATGCTCGCATCAGGCTGCCTAACTCACAGATTCCTGGTTTATGTATCACGTCTTAACCAATTTCCCACAGGATGATCCCAATGTCGGAGTCCTGGGGAACATCTGAGTTACTTACTGAAACTGGAAGCTGCTTGAGCTTGTTTTGAAGGTTCTTTTTCCTTCTTTTTTTCTTTTCTTTTTCTCTTCTCTTCGCTTCGCTCTCCCTCTCTTTTTTTTTTTTCCCCTTTTTTTCTTGATAGGTACCTTCACTTGAGTGTTGTTGACATGTAAAAAATGTCAATGTGTGAAGGAAGAATCCATATGGGAGTCATATCCTACTGAGTACTTTCTCTTATTGCCAACTTTTATATAGGACATAGTGTTGAAATAAAAACGTGACAGCTCTCTTGCTGAAGCTCACACTGGTAACCATAGCCTGTTACAGAAGGCAAGCAGCCATCAGATAAATATCTAAGTTTTTATGGGCAAGGTTTGAAGACACAAAGACTGCACCTCATGGAGGGCTTTTTTTTTTTTTTTTTTTCCAGCTGCTTCATACTTTTCCTACAGCAAATGATACATGAAAAGAAAAAGCAATATTCTTATTGGAAAACAGGTTGGAAAGTCAAGAGAGCTTTTTCAAGCTGACAGTACCTCGGTACCTCAGTTTGTATCTAGACTTCCAACGACGAACTTGAATGTTTAGAGTGTTCCACAAACGACGCGAGGGAACCAGAGAATAGTAGTCAAATGGGTATTATTAGCAACATTATGTAAATATAGTGCATAATACAGTTATTCTTCTGGCTCAGTAGGTAGATTTTCACTCATACCTTACAGCTTCTAGTATATATATATACTGTTTATTTTCTTTACCTATACTCTCTGAAAAATTGTACCACTTATCTTGCAGTGGAGTTTCACAGTTACCTCCTGAAATAATTAAAAAAATATGAGTCCTCAAAAGTCAGGAGATTTCTTGAAATATTAAAGTGTTTGGGACTTCTTTCATATAGATCTTGGGATTAAAAGTCTTTGAGTGCATTTGTTGTATTCTCAAAGTTCTTTCTACAAATGCAAAACCATCCTTCCTTTCCCTTCCCTATTCTTTCCTTCTCTTCTCTTTTCAAAACAGTGGCCGTGACTTATTTTGGATCCCAAGTAAAAATGTTTGGACAGCACACATTTGATTCAATATGATACAAGTAATTAACAGCAACCATAGCCAAAGTCAGAGAAATCATATTTCTAGGTGTGGACAATTTCTCCTTGCAGATTCTTCGGCATGAATATTATTATACAGAAATATATCTTGGGATATTATTTGCAACCATAGGCTGTGACCTCTGCACACAGGTATCCAAAAGCACATTTCCACTTTAGAAAATGAGAGTGAAATACTCCTGAGATCCTTGACATATAATAATCAAGTCAGTCAAGATTTTAGCTGCTGTTTTCTGTTAACATGTGCAGTAAGAGAAATAAAATGATCCTTGTGTATGATTCCTATGTATAAACTCCTTGTAGCTATTATTGAACTAGCAATCGTTTCTCCAATCTTCTATTAAAATATCAATAGTATTTTTCAGAGCTTAAATTGAGCAGTGATTTTATTTAAGGCTGCACCTAGACACCACTTTTCTTCGAAGAATCTCTTGTTGTTGCTAAAAATGAAAACCATTCAAACGAGTGTGATTGAAACAGGGACAGGGAAAGGGAAAAAAATCAATAGAACGTTTTCCAGGGTACTATCTCTGCTTTTGAAAAGAGACCATTAATAACATGCTTGCAGTAAAAGCAGCTGCTTGTTCAAAGTGCATTCAAGGGTGAGCTGAAAGGATGGCTCTCCCTACACAGCCTCCCCAGAGAGAGAGTTTGCAAAGATTTCAAAACCCAACCTCCGACTACAGACAAAAGCCTTTCCTCGTCATTTTAAATATTCTTATCTAATCTAGACGGTGAAGCCGAGGCTGAAATGCTTTCTAATATTTTGCTGCTTATGAAAGGCAATGTGGGTCAGTGCATGAGCTATTGGTCTGAAAACTGCATACAGACAATAGACTGCAGGTCATATTTGCATCTCTGAGGACAGTGGGTGCTGGGCTGATGTGAACTGTCGTGGTGGGCATGGTGAGCTGAAGTTGTTTTTGAATCTGATGGCTCTGTCAGAGCAGGTGAAAAATTTTGGTATCATGATGCAAACTCAATCCAGGGCTGGGATAGGACTGAACCTGGAATCATCACTTACCTTGCTTTGAACGCTATTTCATGTGCCAAACATATGTACTCTAGAATACATATAAGGTCAATAACAGCAACAAAAATAATACATTTAATCTGTAAGAGATCTTTTCCATAGAACTTGGCACTGCTCGGTGTAATTTTTGTGATCTTTGTTTGGTTAGTGGGTGAATGGGTTTATTCTGAGACCACTGACAGAGAGGAGGGGCACCACAGAGAATCTCTGAGCTGGGGGAACCGGACTGCTCAGCCCTGAATGATGCGAAGGTCTCTGGAAGATCTCGATCTCCCGATTTCTGGATTTGGAAGCATTTCTAGGGGTTTTCAGAAAACCAAACCCTAGCAAAGACTTGAGCTGCTGCTTACAATAAGATACTCATTAACTTACTTAGCTGTCTTTTCTGTGGAAAAAACATAGTCAGTTGAATAGCCTATTGCCTTATAAAGTGTGAATGTTGTTTTCTGTATTGCATTGTTAATTAAGCAAGCTCTGTCCAAGCCTTCAGATTGTAGTGCCAGCATTTGGGCAGGTGGAGAAGCTTTGGTATTTCTGACATCGGTGCCTAGGGGCCCAATTCTTCTCATCACACCTCATTAAAGCCCCTAGTAGACATTTCTAAACCAGGATGCTGGTTTTCCTTGGTTTCTTCCAGGATCACTGCAGAGTGACTGATACCTTCAGAGAACAATTCAATTTTTAGGTCGATTAAGAACGGAACAGATTTTATGTAGTTTGTTGTTGTTTGTTTGTTTTGATTTGTTTTGTTTTGTTTGTTTTGTTTTGATCAGAATGATCTGGAGGGACTATCAAACTAAGCAGTTACAACTGCTTCTTTCTTGACTTTGACTGCTTGCCCCTATACTCACTTGGAAGGAAAAAGAAATACTCCAGGTTAAAACAGTCCAGTAAAAAAAAACTACTACAACTAACAACAGTAACACACAAACAAAAAATCCTCCTTCAGAAACAGAGGGAGAAAACTCAGTTCCCTGACCCATCTCATACACAGATGTTATCAATAGTTGAGTTAGTTCAAGGGAGGGAGAAGAAATGGGAGAAGGAGATAGTTACTGCTGACACCGATTTGTCCCCTAAAGCTTCTGCATTGCAAAGTCAGAGACTAAAATGAGCTTGAAGACCCAAATCATGCACTAAATGGCATATATTATTTAAAAAAAATCAAAAAAGGAAAATATCAGTGAAATATTCAGTCATTCTTTAAATTCTTTCTATTTTTTCTCTTTTTTTGGCCTCTGCCCTTCTGACTACAATTCTGTAGGTTTTGCAGATTTTAGTTCATGATAGTAATAATTTTGGTCTCATCCTTACATTAGCAAGGGATTCATATGGGCACTCAGATACCAGATCTCACTGACTATTAAATCTCTGAGTTTCTATTCTGAAGAGATGCTACTCATATAATGAGCTGGCTTGATAGATGAGGAGATGGTATTATTGCAACGGGCTGTCCACAGCCCCTTTTCATCATAGTTATAGCTACGGACTAGCAGGAGCCCCTCTGGAAATGAATGTTGGAAATCATAATGGCAGTTTGCACGGTGCAATTTTATTTAGGGAAATACTATTCAAGACATAAAATAAGGAGCTCCTGTAAAAGGAAATAAACAACTGGAAACTTTAATATGATGGTTTCAATAAGGATTCTTATTGTTTTCAATAAGAATCCAGATGGCACTTTTATATTCTAGATTTTACCCTCATTTACTTCATTTTTGTCCAAAGATTAATATGAGATGTTCATATCAAAGAGTGAGATTACCACAGTGATTAAAATCTCTTTTGTTATGTGTAAGCAGAAGAAGCAGTTATTAATATTGAGAAATATATTACACGAGTCTCCCCTCTGCTCCTATTTCCCATGAAAGCCACTCCTATTTGAAAAGTAGGCTTTTCTGGAACACGATTCTGATTTATTTCTAATTTTTATTTCTAGTTTTAATAACCACCAATTATATAAGATGATTCTGGTGGCATTTTTATGCAAAAGACTAGACTTTGTTTCAAATAAATAGACAGGAAAAAAATCCGTGAGAAAATGTTGATAACATTAATAGACAAATGGTGAGACCTCACATTTAAGGACAGCATTAAAGACATCCTCAAGTAGCTACCAAACCCTAACTAGCATTTTAAAAATTATATTTATTTGCAGAACTGCCATTCTCCCTATCTTAGTAAGGGAAGTGCTACTACCCCTGTTTCATAATGGGTAATTGAGACACAGAACTATTTAGTGGTTATTCAAGGACAGAGAGAGAGTCTGTAGCATTAGACTATAATTTCTCTTTCCCAGCTGCTCATTAAATACCCCCACCTTTTCTGTTTTCCAAGTGAACTTATATGCAGAGGAATCCTGAAAAATTTGCCACCTTTTTTAGTGAATGAACAGGATATGAATTTGTTCCAAAAAACCCACTGACGTCTATCAGAGTTTGTTTTCCATTCAAGTCAGGGATTTTTCAATTCAGCCCTTAAATTACACCCACTAACCACTCAGCTGCTGTTGTAAATGGTAACTGCACATACCAACCATATGGGCAAAATAATCATTTTGTGCATGTAATACAAGCCTTGTCAAATTAGGGTACACTAGAGCTGGCAAGATTTCTATTCTGAGGCACATTTTGATTGTTTGGATTCTGAGTTTGGTCTGAAATGAGTTTTAGATGCTGGAGTATCTTGAGGGGGCCTACCCAGGACTTGAGACCTGAGTGGGTTCAACTATTTCATTTACTCAACCTCTATATTAGAAATTTGAGAATTAAAAGCCCTCAGGCTCAGAGTACATTGCCACAGGACTTCTCATGTTGGTTAAAAAAAAAAAAAAAAAAAAAACTTTCAGGGCCTGTCTGACACCCTTCAGTAGACCTGTCACAGAGTAGAGAACACCAGAAAAACAGGATTCCTGGTTTTGTGGCTCTCCACCAGGAGTTCACACAAAGTCTGGCAGAAACAACACATGAGATACATCAAGAGTCTGCTAAATCCAAAATTTTTCAGGCAAGGCTTTCTGAGGCTCAATAAATCAGCATTTTTTAACAAGGCTTTGTTTAATCAAAAAATGTTCATTTAACTCCATTCATTTCCAACACTAAAGTAGGGAAAAAGAAGATAATGACTGCAATCACTATGTACAATACTTAGCTATACTCATTACCTGAGCAGGATATCCATTTTAAAGATAATACCATTTGCTCAGAATCGGAGTGGTCATTTTGGAGCAAAGAAGCAACAGGGAGCAGAGGCTATGAACAAGGTTAGAATCTGATGTGGGAAGAGCATGTGCAGGGCAAGAGTGCAAGGAAAAAGAGATCTTGGGGCGATTATTCTGGAGGGATGTTGGTCAGATGGGACATACAGAGGGAAAAAGGAATTGATTAATTTTGAACAGGAGAAGAAAGTGAGGAGACTTGGTGATGGAAGTATAGAAAGGGGTCCAATTCCAAAGAGAAGAAAGAAGGAGATGAGAGAAAGGTAGGAAAAGAGCAGAAACCAGTTCTTATTTGGAAATCTCTCCTCTTCCGTGGCAAATGCCAATTCTAGCAGCTATAATGAGTCTTCATCAGCAACCACAAATGGATATAACTCTGTGTCATTTATACAACATCTGAATGAAGTCAAGCTACTTCATTGATGATGTGTCCGGAAAAGTTTTCTGAATAAAGCTAAAGAGTGTCGTGTGGATACAACACATGAATATCACACAAGGCACATAGTGTTCTTCATCCGTTGAATCAGTCCGGATTGCTCCAGTTGCCTGCTGCCTGCTGAATTTAAGACATCATCTTCAGCTTATATCCCTTTAGGTCATTGAGTTATTACAGATTGATAGGACACCAGTACTCAGAAACCAGGGTGCAGACAATGATATTCATCAACTTAGTTTTAATTAATTACTCCAGTGTTTTTTAAAAAAGGCTTCTAGTTATTTCTATATGCATGAATGTGCTCAAAATTTAAATAATAGCAACAATAACTTAAAACTTTAACAATGAAAACTTATCTACACAAAAATTAATTAGGTCTATTTAACAGTAATTTATTTCTTCTAGACTCATTCCCCTTGTAAAAATATGAGGTCAATGTTATTACCTACTGCAGATTTGTATTGTAAGGTTTTTCACACTTTAATGACTTGTAGACATGCGCATATTTGTACGTATGTATAATACTTGATGGAATCCTATGTAGGAAGGTTATTCAGGATACATACAAAATGCAGGACATTTTTGTCCTTTTCACAGTTCTGTGACTCCAATACCATAAAAAAAATCCATATGAATGAACTGCAAAGCTGAAGTAGAAAACAAAGAAAGAGTCTAGAAAAGTCTAGATAGCTTCAACTCGCAAAAGTAAATAGGCAACAGGTATTCCTTTTCATAGGACAGCTTGTCAAACAAGTAAAAGATTCCAGAAAAATAACCAATTGCCACTAACCTTCAGAAAAATCCATCATGCTTTGATGTATTGGGAGAATATGGTCCCAATGATTTAAAATTTAAGAGAGGAATGGTCTTACTGTTTGTGTAGTCTAGATGGGTCACTTAAATAATTGGATTCACCCTTCCAAAGCACCACGTGAGAATTTGGAAAGACTAGAGAAAACATTCTATATTGACACAGAAACCCCCTTTTTTTTTTATACCAGATAGCACAGTTTTAAATAGTATAAATAGTAAAGAGTTTAAAATCTGAATCATTAACTATAATTTTCCTCTATCCCTATGGATTAGTGACAAGATCAAAGAAAGACACTGCATAAATCAAGTAACCTGACATTTCATCTCTGTATATACCTCTTTTCACATACCCCCACTTAACATCACACTTAACATCTTTACTTAATTTACCTGTCTATCAGTTAATATGATTTTTACTTAGACATTCCCAAACATTTGTAGTTTTCACTCCTTAGTGTAGAGAGATACCAACAAATCAAACATTGGTACCAAATATAGTAGCCCTTCAGTTACAGTCATCTCCATACTTACTTAATGATATTTGTGCAGCATGACAGCTTCCATACAGGCTATTTTCATGGGATTGGGCTATCCCCAAGCAAGGGAATCTGGATATGAAAACTTCAGGGTTTTCATTTCCAGATTGGACAGGAATCAAAGAGTTAGAAGATGTGGGTCAGTCTTACCAGCCTAAGCGGGAATTAACTTCATCAAAACATACTTGTCCAGAAGGTAGCTAGAGATACTCTTTTAAGTCCCCTCTATATCCAGCGGAGAGATGCAGGCATAGCTGAAGGATAAAGGTATTTAAGATAGGAGCGATCTGAGAACGCCACCCTACTTTTCTCTTCATTGAATACAGATGGAGCTCAGACAAGCCACTTCCAGGTGGCAAAGCTTGGATGCGGTATTTTTGACTCTTAAGACTCACATTGTTCTCCAGCTGCATGAGGTGGATGAGCTGGGAAGGCGAGGTGGTGTCTTCAGACAAACAAATCAAAGCGTTCCAGAAAGCTATATTTGCAACACGTCAAAAGACAAAGTCAAATGAGAGGTTGGACACCGAACGTTTTACCACTGGAATAAACTATTTAGAGATAATCTGGATTCACCATTCCCTCATGGTTTTACCATGAGATGATAACTTCTGGTTTGAATTTTAGGAGGTCAGACTAAACATTTTACTAGTCATTGCTGGATGTACTGCATCTGTTAATTACACTCTTTGAATCAGAGTAGCTGACGCAAATACTCATGACAATGGACTCAAAATATAGCTTCCCTCAAACATTCCTATTAGGAAACTGACTGAAAAAATGCCTTTTTACTTTAAACTTAAAAGGAGAATTCAATTGAATTAATAGGGAAGAATACAAAGTCCATAAAGAAAATCATACATACAACATAAAAAAGCAAAACTGAAATGGTCAGAAGAACTTCTTTTGAGAGGTTTTCTTTTTTTTCTTTTTTTTTTAATGTAATCATTCAGTTCCTCATGTAACACTGAGGCTGCCTGTAAACAAATCCACTCCTAGATTGGTGTGATTCAAAAGAAAAATTCGCAACAGCTGTTGTGTGAATAGCACCGTTCTGAGATTTTAGTTCCTAAGCTGATTACGGGCGAACATCTGGAAAATTGAATTGAATCCAAATCTACTAAAAATTACTGTGTCTGTTAGTTTGTTGTGTTCACTTCAGGAAATGAGCAATTTTATCATAATTTAAGGAATTTCATTGCACGGTTGGTGGCATATACATCGAAAGAATTAAAGGATCCGTATTTCTCTATCATGGAAAAAAACAATCCTTACAAAAAGCTACTGACATCTCTACCATCATTGTGCAATTCTTTCCAGAGGGATAAGGCAACCAAATCACATCCCAGGCCTCTGCTTACTGCAACAGGAACTTAGTTACATACACACAGGTATATACATTTAGACATATAATCTGCAAACTGAATCCCACCTCTGAAGTTAAGATGAGCTGAGTCTCATTGATCATATATGTATTGACTGAGATTGAAGTATACACAAAAGGTTTTTGTGAGATTAATAACAGGTAAACCAAACCAAAACAGACTTTTGATGAAAAACAACAACTTTGTTTTGATTTTCAGTTTTTTATCTTTTAGATTTAAAGACGTATAAACATTGAAACTGAAAGTTCTTTTCGGCCATTAGAACACATGTACAAAAAGGCTTGTTCATGATTGCTTGGCAATTTTGTTTTTTCTTTTTTATGAGAGAGAGAAAAAATCCTGTAAAGTTTTCAGGCATTTGTAATATTAATCATTGTTGTTAATTTTTTTCCTATGGAAAAAAAAAAAAGGAAAAAAGAAAAAAAAACAAGAAAAAACTCTTGATGTAAAAAAAAAAAAAGCCAGGTCTAGTTATAACCATAGTTAAAATAAGCAGTTAGACTTTAGGGCAAACAATTAACCATTTATAGGCCTTCCTACTCATATTTTATTCATTTCCTTCTAAATTATGTATGGACTTTTCAAAATTAAATACTAAGGGAGACTTAATATGAAGGGAGCCTGCTGATTTTATTATTATTAGTTTAGAATTTAGCATTATTTTTCAGTGAAAATTTAGAAATTTGAACTCAAGGTATTTTACTGGTAAATGAATACTTGCAGTCCTATCTTGTATATTCTTCTCATCTTGTATATACTTCTCATTTCACATTTGGACTCACTGAATTCAACAAAGATTTTCAATATTCAGGAAAACAGGATGGGACCTTAAGTAATCAAAAACCTTGGTCTGAAAAAGACAGCATGTTTTTTGAGGGAGATCACATTTCAGTGGAACTGCATCAATGGATTGCTAGAAATATGAATTAAGATAAGCCACTTTATGCCAGATCATTAATTCTTATTAAAGAGGAGTTTTAAACTTAAACAATTTTAAAATAACCTTAATTTTAGTTGATCCATAATAAAGGTTGCAAAGGTGATTCCTGCAGAGGGGCATGTGCAAGTGAATGCTTAGCTTTATCTGCAGTACAACTAAGGACAATTCACTGACCCCGGATGTAAGGAAAAAAAAAAAAATCTCCTTTAGGTGTAATAAATTCCTGAGGTAGATAAGGCAACACAAGAACAACCAGTGCAGTTCTGTCTGGAGCCTGTCTGGAAGATTTCAGGATTGTGTCAATGGTCAAAAATTTTGCATGAGAGTGAGTTACACCATGTGGGGTAGAAAGATGCTGCTTCTAACATGTTCTTGTCTTTCTGAGATAGACATACATCCCCTATACATTCTCCTCCAAAAGTAGGAGAAAAAAAGGAAAAAAAAAAGAAAAAGAGTTTAAATTGTATGCAGGATCACACTGGCATGGTCATTTTCAGGCATGAAATTAAATGGGATGTAAATAGGATGAATTCTGTTTGTGTAGGGGCAGTTTAACACCTTGATTGTTTTAAATGAAGTGCATTCATAGCCTAGAATGTCTTCTAACATACCATTTAATATGGTGAGGGAGAGAGAGAGACAGCAAGAAAAGAAGAAAAGAAGAATTGGAAAGATAGAAAGCAAGAGAGTAAAAGGAAAAAAAAAAAGAAAGAAAATAAAAACAGGGACAAAGGACAAAAGAAAGGAAGAAAATGTTGTCCCTTGCTGTTTCAACTTCAGCTTAGATGTCAAAAATAAAATGCTGGCTCCAAGATGTGCATGGAGTCATTCAAACAGCTTAATAGCACAGGGGATAAATCATTATTATTATTATGAAACAGGAGACAGAGTTCTTGGGACCTGGAACTGTGCAGCTCAGCTCAAACTGCTGTTCAACATTCAGAACTACCAACTTCATTTCCTCCTAGCACATAATAAATAACACATCTACCCAACATAAAAGTATTTTTATAACAGCAGTAAAGGAACTGCAGAGTGTGATTATCATGAACTAATAACACCCCCTTAGAAGATATGCAGCACAGATTGGAGACAACCTGAAAATGAGACTGGGGTTCACATAGCTGGTACTCTTAAGGTGATCGCGCTGGCCCAGTTTGACCACACTACCCAAACCACTACCAGCTTTTAATAGCGTCTTCCCCTGCCTCAGTAATTTACACAGAGGGAGTCCATTTATCATTATGGGTTTCCTCTTTCTGCAAGACTTCTAATGCAAGAGCTAAAACGAACACCGTGTTTTAATTCATGATGCTGTTAGCTCTGCTCGTGCACCAGCTCGCACTGCCTGTAGTATTTTCACAGCATCACACATCTCGAGGAAACAGAAGGGAAGCTCAGCTGGTCTCTTTTTACTGCCTCTACTGACACATGACTCTAGACTTGCAGAGGTGATGACTGTAGCCTCTAATGGGAGAGAAGGGATTGTTTCTGGTTAAAATATACAGATGGATATTAGCCAAATAGGATTTGCTCCATACATTTGCATGTATTTGACTCATTTAACTTGTTTGACCAGGGTCCAGTGATTTCATCCCTCACCTGTGCGTCTGTAAATTGGAACCTTTCTTGCACATGACATTTTCTTGATGTGTTTTAAGAGAGGCCAGACGACACCTCGCAGTACTGATATTTAAATACTTGCTGAGGAAGAAACTGCTCTGGATAGTTACTCAATGAGGTTCATATCTATGGAGAAATGTCTCACTAGAGATACACATGCATGTTTGGAAACAGCAAAGGATCCACACAACAGCCCCACAACTGGTCTCCTTGAGAAAGGACAAATGGGAGCACAGAAACAATCATTTAGTAGAAGTCAGTCCCTTAGTTGCAGCCTCACATACAATCCCTCAGACAAGTAATAGTCACCTGAACCACATATCTTCCGAGATCAGGAGAAAGAAGCCAAGGAAGTTAGTTGTGGTGCCTATGGTTGAAATGCCCTTAAACTGTACTCATTTGCAAGGTAGAAGACAAAACATCATTGCTATGTGATTAAGAGCAAGTGTCACCACTGCAAATAACTTTATCTCCTCTATGCTGGATGTCTGATAACCACAAAATACAGCTGCAACGATCTGTCATGATGCTTGATGCCAAGAGCAAATGCAAAGCCAGCAAATAGCCCCGTGTTGGGAGTCCTTTCTGTTGGGCACCAAATCCAGAGCCCTCTGTTGCTGATTAAAAACTGAGAGTTTTTAATATCTAGCTGAGCTTTGGTAGCCTTCTTCCCAGTGGACACTTGATAATAGTGATATGTTCCAAGAAAGCACGGGCAGGTCTTGCTAATCTTAGAGTTTTTAGTCTGAAATTCATATTTATAGGACTCCATCGGATTTTCAGGCCAGCTTCTATAATTTCAGAATTCCAAACTTCCAGAATCATTATGGTTGGAAAAGACCTTTGAGATCATCGAGTCCAACCGTAAGCCCCTCTACAGCATACCTGTTAAACCATGCCCCTAAGTGCCTCATCTATACATTTCTTGAACACTACCAGGGATGGTGAATCCACCATTTCCCTGGGAAGCCTCTTCCAGTGCTTGACTACTCTTTATGTGTAGAAATCTTTGAACAACAGATCTAAAATCATACTGCACAGAAGAGAGCAACCATAGAGTCAGCACAGACTGACCACATCTTGATGAAAAGAAGAAGGATCTGTGTTCTGATCTTCCTCAGCCCTGTTATCTAGGAAGAGTGAAAAATGGACCAATAATGGGCTGCTTGTTTATAATAATCTTGGTAGCGCTCCATAAAAAATATTTTTTGTTTTGTTATATTTGGCAGTTGAATCAGAAACTGAGAAAAGGACTAAGCTGACCAGAAAGAAATATTTTTCTTTTCAATTTTCCTGGTAAAACAAAACAAAACACAAAATCTGATTTGAACACTTGTTCTACTTGTATTGGGGAAGTTTCTTTATTGAAGCAAAGCGATGACTTAAATGACCTCCTTAAGTACCTGCCAGTTTCTTTTTCCTGAATTTATGATTTGAGTAATTTTGATACAATTCAAAAAATGAGGGGCTAGATAGAGTAAGAGGCATTTCCCATATACCCAACAGTTTAGCACATTATCTTCAGGTGTTTTACATATTTTGTGTTGGAGGAAGCTTCAATGTAAATATTCAATATATATCAAGATGTATTCAATATATGGCTCAATACATATCAATATATAAAGGATTTCTTAATTCTTTTTTTGCTTAGCTATTACACATTGCAGGGCCTATTCAAATACTCACTGAACAAGAAAACTGAATTTTCTTGAAAAGAGATAAGAGCAAGATAGAACAGGAAAGTGGAGAAATACGGTAAAAGGAAGACTCAGATGAGCCTCAAAAGAAGTATGATATAAAGTGAAAACATGTATGAGAGAAAAAAGTGAAATGATATTTTTCAGGGACTGAGGTGCAAGCCCATCCGGGATTTACTGCAGTGGGAACAGATTGTCAGTCCCTGAGGGAAGGAAGCAAAAGAAGCAACTGTATGCAAATGAGAGTGATCATTTATGCAAATTATATTTACAATTGGTCATACGTTTTTAACAGGCCCACATGACTCCTGTGAGGAAGAAAACAGCAGGGTCCAGACTACAATTAATACAGAAGTCTAATCAGACTATTTTTTCTTCCCATAATACAAAGATAGAGGGGCTGTGTTACTGGACCATAATAAATGTTTATTTGGATGCTCTTTCCAATACTAGCTAAAGCGGATGCCTAGAAGAGTGCAAGAAAAGCCTGGGCTTGTAAGAAAAGTGCATTATGATCCCCTGGGACAGATTTCCACTGTCCAGTGCAAGGAAGCATAGGGACTTCTGAGCTGGACACTGCAGATGGACTGATGTGTTTGATAGCTGATGGATCTGTGGACTTCCATGGATGTCTAATCTCTGCTTTGAATTCACATGCAGTGTTTGACTGCAGGAAACTTCTGTGGCAATGTTCAATTCAATGTGGAGCATAAAAAAACAGGCAAAACAAAAAAATTTTTATTTTAAATTTCACGTCTGACTAGTTCCTTTGGTGTCTTGGAGATATTATATTGTGAAAAAAATGGATTATTTTCCTTTCTCACTTTCTTTTTTCATACCATTCCTGATTCCATACATCTCTGCTATACCCCTCATAGCTATTTCTTTTTTTTTTAGAAAGTGTTTTATGCCTTTGATCGTCTTTGTCACCTTCTCTCTACCTCTTCCAATCCTACTATATCCTGAGACAGTAGAATCAGAGCTGAATACAATTCTATTCAAACACATATACAAAGTTCAGTGATACTTGCTTTTTCAGAGTCATTCCTAAATACGGATAGTTACAGATATTTATTTCTCTATGTGCATTACTTTGCACTAGTAGAAATTATTTTTTTCTCAGACATTTTGATAGCTGGTCACACAGTACTGCAGGGTAACTGTGTGTCTCTTTGCAATCAAAATTAGATCTGACCACCCTGAACAAGTTTTAAAGCCCCCAAAATTTGTTCTGTTTTCGGATCATATGTGGATACCACGAATAACAGTGACTGCAAAGCAGCTCATGGGAAAACCATCTGCTAACCTCCCCCCTTCTGTGAAAACAAACGATGGGCTCCCACAGCTTTTTTCCCTTGTGTCCTAAGCATCCCTCAGGTGACAACCTCTGTGCAGTAGGACCAACAGGCACCTCGCTGTAGTAGTTTTCAGCTCTTCCAGGGAATGACTGCCTTTGCCCTGCGGAGCAGTGCATTTCCTTGCTGCGTTGTCCTGCCTGGGGAGACAAGCGGTAGTCTCCACCGCTTGCCCCCAAGGGAGGAAGATGAGTTCTGCATCCAAGACGAGCCCACGGCTGCCCATCGCCGTGGACGCCCAATGCCTGGGGAAGCGCTGCCCTCTCGTGTCTGCTGCACACAGCGAGTCCTCCACCAGGATGGAGACACTGAGACACTGGAAGCTGCTCCGTGAAGAGGCCTGAGGGCAAAGATCAGATATTTGCAATAGAGCAAATTTGTATTCAATACAGCTAGTTCTTTCGGTGCACACCAGGTGCCCCTGGTTCTCCAGGGTGGTGGAGAGGTTAGCTAAGTGCTGAACTGGACAACAACGAGCTTTCTGTCCTATAACTTTACCGGCAGTTGAATATATATTAAATATAGTTAACATGAGTGCTATTGAGTGGATGGGAGACAAGGTGACCTCCCCCACACAGCTGTAAATAAGTGCTGAAGTTGGACAGAAGTTGATTGTCCTTACAAAGTTTCTGGAGCTGTGCTGTTTTCTAGGCAATAAATTCCAGGCTTGAATTGATACCTCAATACAAACAAAATTAGATGACAGAATGAATTTGAAACTTTAGTTCTTCATTTTCTTTTTTCTTTTTTTTTTTTTTTTTCATCCAAAAACCTCTGTAGCCACAACCAATATGAATTTTCTCACTTATTCCTAAGATATGTCTGGATTCCTACATCCATGCCTGCCTACTTGATTCCTCCCATTACTTTCACATTACTGTATTGTATTTATACTTACACAGATGCACCAAATGGGCTGGTTCTTCCTCATTCTCATATAAAAGGGCACTGTTCCTCATAAAAAGAAATATTTCACTCATGCTATCAGTCATACTCTGGTGTAAGACCCAGGAAAACCAGGCCAACGTATACTCTAGGCTGCGTTTTGTTCTCTGAGGAGCAAGAATATATTAGATCTTTACCACATGATGGACAGAGAAGTGGCATCATGTTGAATGAAGCTGCTCCTGATTTACACCAGGGAAGAGAGCAACAGCTGCTTGCAAAGCTGGCAAAGAGGAAAGAAAATTACAAAACAGTTGGAGCTGATAAGAGCGATGCTTTGTTTCTGGTCAGCATAATCAGATAGCGATGGCTTCAGGGCTCTGTTCTCCGCTTTTGAAGAAAACACACAGTATTCATGAGCTGCAGCAGATCCCAGCAGGCTAAAAGGAACAGCAGAGGATCCTCTGATTTTTCCCTTTGGTGTTTGCTGATCCATGAATGCTGATCTTACTCTGGGTTAATTATGCTCATATTTATGCATCAGCTAGATATGTCTCATGTTTAACACGTTCTCTCAGTCTGGCTGTGCATCTTCTTTTGTGGTCTATTCTGGTTGCCTTTGTGCAGTGGACTCCACAGATTTGTCTTTGCTGTCTGTGTTACCTCATGGACCAGCTGAACGATATCTTCTGTGCATTCTTTCATCACAAAGCATTTGCCAAGCACATAATCTACACACTACACTTATGTCAGCAGGGGTACACAGCCCTACAGCTAAGCCAAAGCTAATCAGTAAATGTTTGTTGAAAACACTTACCAATGAAAGCTGTTTCTGATCAAAATGAGCAGTAGAAAAAAAAAATGTTCATTTTGATTAAAAGCTTTTTGATTTAGATTTTAAAAAGGTTTTTAAAATTCTAATTTTATTTTTAATGTTTCTATCCCCTTTTATAATATATAATCTCCTTCTGAATTTCCTGAATCATCAATAGCTAAATTGTGTGTAGAGAAACAGGGGATGAGACAGGATTTCTTAGTCTTGCAGGAGTTCTTGCATTGAGTGCCTAAGACTTTGCTTGTTCATGTTGTGGTAGTAATGGATAAGAAGGAAAACACAAACTCCTTCCCTCTCCTCCCCTCCAACCCATGTGAGTTCTCACCTACTTCCTCTTTTAGGGATACAGGAAAAGGGACATTTGTCTCCTCTATTTACAAAACAATGTAGAAGAATCACCCATATGGCTCATAGTTGAAACTAGGACAATGCTTTAGACCATTATCTTTCAAGATATGACAGCAGTTCTTGTGTTTGTCATTTTGGGCAACTACAGGTGAGCTTGCTGTGAAAGTTTCGGAAAGCACATGGATGGGAAAGTCTGGATGGGAAGTTCTCCAAATGAGGAAACAGAATTCAACTTTGTGGTCTGTGAGTAGCACCCACTTCTTGACATCATTATGCTAGGCTTTGGAAGCACTGGCTTTGGATAAATTAAATGATAATTACACCATCTTTAAGCCTATGCTGCCATGTGGAAGAACTGGAGCAACTGCTATATTTGTAAGTGTGTAGGACAGCTTTAGGAAAAGTCCTCCATAGTGTGGAAGCTTGTGGTGGCAGAATTTCACCCCAGAGAGAGTCAGGAGAGGTTCCCAACAAATCTGAAGGAAATGATCAAATCACAATATGCTGCCAACCATTACATAAGGGAGTGGAAAGGAATTGTAAAAAGAGCTTTACATTTCACTGGTGACCGTCAGAAGCAGGAGCTGGCTGAGACAGAGAAAGGATTTACTCAATTTCTTAATTTACTTGTTAATAATTCATTAGCTGTGACAGAGGCAATTAAGCCCCTGACTAGCTTTTTCTGTCCTTTCATCTTTCAGCCTGCAAAGATGGACTTTGGCTAATCCATTCCTAGAGATCTTCTGTCTAATTTTCATTTCTCTTCCCCCCTTTCATTCGTTGCAGCTCTATTCCTACTTTCTATTACACTCAGTTCTTCACAGCTTCCTTTCCCAGCCGCATACCATTATTGCTGTTTTTTTGCCAGTGTGAGCCTCTCTCAGTGACTTCCGGAAATTAGCACCTATTTTGTTGCAAGAATTCTTTTCCTTATGCTTTCATTCTCTACTTGGCTTTTGACCTTCCTATACCTCTCTGGCTTGCCTGTGTGCATCCTTGATCTTCTGCTCACTTCCCTGCTCTCCAGGTTTACCATTCTGCATTTCCCCCTCTTCACTTGTTGTTTTCCTTAATGCATTCCCTTGATGGAATCCCTGCACTTCAGCTTAACCAAGTCCTATTAAACATCCTTTTGAAGGAAAAGCATTTTTTTTTCTGAATCTGTAGACAGAGATGACATTCATTTCACCTCTGTTTTACAAAGCTAAAAGAGGAGACATCATATGGCAATAAGCAGAAGCATTAGAAATGCAGCATGTTTGCTGTGCTCTAAGAGATGGGCTGTACAGACCTTACATGATACTCAATCCTTAGGCCTTAGCCCATAAAAAGTAAATTTAGCCATATGCACAGTATTCTCACAGATGAGGATAATCAAGAATATCAGTGTAATGTACAAAGAGTACCATTAAGAGGAACGAAACCAGCAGCAGTGAACAACAAGTCTGAGTGTTTCTGTGAAACTTTCACTTAAGTTGTCTATTTTTCTCTATGTTCTCTGTTCATATACAAACATGAAAGATAATTTAAACTCACCTTCTTCAGTGCAACTATGCTCTTTTTATATCTGTCTATATTCAGGAACTCAAGCAAGTTGTGGTTCTTCTCCTGGTTGTATCATACAGGCAAGCGTCTCGGGTCATGCTAGCACCAGTGACACAGATATATTTATTTACACTGGCTGCGAATTAGACACCAGGCGTTCGTCTGCCAGTAGGGAAAAATAAATACAGACTTTCCCCTACTTCAAGTGAAACTGGACAATAACAGGCTCAGGAATTGCCTATTCTAATTTTCCAGGACAGGATCTTCCTGTCTGGGTATTTATACAGCAGCTACCACTGTGGTATCTAAACCCCCTATTGATTTATTAAAGTGCACTCATAAAGCTCTCTGTATTTTTTTTCCTTGCTCTGTTATTTTATGTGGTGTTATTGTGGGAAAGCTAGGTCAATGGAAGAATGTTTTACATTTTGTTCTGAAAGTGCTGAGGTTTACAGTCACTCTGATGTGTTCCAGAAGCAACTGTCTCAGTGTGGACCAGTAGCCAAGAAACCTCCGTCTCCTGCTTTCACGAGCTTCACTCCAGCAGCCGTTCGTGAGGAATGTGGCTGCCCTGTGAGGTCTCTCTGATAACGCGGCTAAATCGAACCAGGATTCTTGGATACTGAGGAGCCAATTCCTCACTTCATCTGGGAAGCCACCCGTGTCAGTGCAGACGCCGGTGTGATTTCAACGGCCTGCTTGTTCAGCAGATGGGCTGTTGTGCTCTCCGTTAGCTGGAGCGTGTGTGTGGGGGGTTTATTTTGTTTTATTTTGTTTTTCTTTCCTTTTTTTGTTCAGCTTGGCAGTTGCTTGCCTAACTGCAGTTTGACATAGGCACTAAAGCCAGGAGGTGTGCGGGTGGGTAAGCAGATGTGTCACTCTCTGAAGCTACAGAGCTCACAAGACAGCACGGTGGGATCCTAGTCGAGTCCGAGGACATTTTGCATGCCCGTAGTGCATATGGGATTCCTGAAAAAGTGCCTTCTCTTTAGTCACATACATACTAGCAATAATTTCTGATGGAATGGGGACACCACTGGAAGGGAAGCATCACCTCAATTTTTTTTCGGCTTTGGCCAGAACAAGCTGTTCTTCCTTTATCTCTGAAGCCAAGGATTGGATAGCTTGAGTATATTCTGGGAATAGTAATTTTTGAGTGAGGTGACCCAGAGGGAAGCCTTGCTCATGTGGCTCTGGTGTCCTAGTCCATGATACCTCACATTCGGCACTTTGCAAAGAGCTGGGACAAGATGGATCTGAAAGCAGGCCAGGGGAGAAGTTTGTCTGGATGTAATCTGAGAAGAAAAGGAGAGGAAAATAACTTATCAACAGCAAAACTAATTTCTTAGACCTCCCTGTCTGTCTTCCAAATCTCCCAGAGGTTTGGTTGGTGCAATTTCTACTGTGGTGGTGAGGATGAATTGAGATCTCTCTAGGGAACGGATGTCACTACTAGGTAACACTTGAGTACAGCTCTATACATTTCTATACTTCATACATGAACAAGATTACATAGTACAAAATTCCCCATGACTATCACGGCCATTTTGTACAAACAGAAATGGCAGGACTGGGTCATTCAGAATATTTCTCTGAATCTGGCATTCTTAATGACAAAGAAAAACAGTGATATTAAAAGGCCATAAATATTATTGGACATTTTAAAATGAGTTGAACTTAAACTGCTGTCTACAGAAACCAGTGTGTTGCAAATGACAGCCTTCGTGAGAAAAACAAAAAAAAAAAGCCAAGTTTTTTTTTCTATTTTTTTGGAAATAATGTGTACTAACTACAGCCAGTATTTGTTCATCACTGTGCTGTACTGATACTGGAAGAAACATAAACATAATCAAACCCAGGTCTTTCTCTTTTTCACTGTCTCTCTTTTCCATCTGACTGATGCTTTTTAATTCAGTCCGTATGAATGAAGTTCAACCATTAATTTTATATAACCTGATCTATGCCACAGAATAAATAATATGGTATCTGTTGCCAAATTGCAACAGTCCAACCAAAATGGATATGTGCATTTAGTGAAGCTAAGGTATAATTTCCTTAAACCAATATTAGTCCTGCAGCCAACATATGGGAGTTTTAACCCAAAGTACATTTGTATATGGACTTTTGTAATGTAAATGGATATATATTTTTCCAAACCAGTGGATATTCAATAAAGCCCACCAACTTCCTGAGTGTCAGCTGATATAGCAGTGGACAGCATGCTATCTTTTGTGCTTTCTTTTTCTTGCTTAATGATTTTTTCTAAACTTGTTTGACTTACTTTGTTTTTGGCAGAAACATCTTCAAATGAAGAATTCTTCCCATTGATTCCAAGTTCACTCCTTTATTTCCCAGTATCAGTCCAAAGTCATAACAGGGTCTGGAAGGGAAGACGTATTTCCAATATATACAATTATCTTACTGTTAGCCCCATCCTTAGGCCCATGCAGCCTCAAATAAGCATAGATTTGGACCTCCCAGAGGATTAGTTTTTAGAAGAGAGATACTGAGCCAAATCTTCCTCAGTTGGTCTAAACAGGGTAACTTATTTTCATTACTGATTTGCTTAAACAAAAATCTTATTATCTCAGTTGAATATATTAATCCAGAAAAAGTGCTTTTATCATTCTCATCTTTTCACACTGAAGAGAGAGACTTGTCCCTTGCAGGGTCTGTTACTAGATGAAACCCAAAAGTCTATATATGATGGTAATTTTGGAGGAGGTGAGAGCTGATTTCAACAACAAAAGCACTGGGTAATTTTTTGGCATCATAGAAAATTTTCTTCCTAAATCCAGATGTTATTGTTTGGCCAGTGTTTCTGGACAGAATAAGTAGTGAACCCTCCCTGCCTAAATGTTACACTGTCCTGGAGAAGGCCTTTTGGGGCTCATGCTTCCTAGTATCATCTTGGAGTCACGTAAACATAAAAGGATGACCATCAAAATGCTCAGCTGTGAAGGCTGCAGGACCTTTCCCCCCAAATTGTTAATATAAAATATGGAACCTTCAACGACTCCAGTCAGCCTTGGTTCATCTCACAGATTTTGGTGGTTTCTGGCTGTTCTCACTCAGCACTGACACTGTAGGGATCATGTCAGTATGCATCAGATGAGAACCTGACCCTAAATTAGTAGCCGTTTCTGGCAGGAGGGCAGGTGTAACAGTATAGGCCCACATTAAAGGAGGACATTTGTTTCTTACGAAATCAGTTAACAGTCACAGAAATCACTTGAAATTAATAGAAACTAATTGAAAGTAATGGAGAATTACCTGAAAATGTAGCACAAGTAGATGAAATTAATTGAAGATAATTGATAGTGACTGGAATTAATAAAAAATGGAAACAAATTGGGCTTAATTGAAATTTATTGAAATCAAATTAAACTCAAAAACTCAAAACCTATTAAAATTAATATAATATAATTGATATTAATTTTATACAATGTTTAATAGTAACATAACATTCTTAGAAGGTTTTTTTTATTGGATCTTTTACTTGTGTAACCTTATTTTCTTATCATACTGCAAATCAATTTTAATAAAAATATCATGAAGAGCATGGAAATTTCATGCCCCTTTTGAGATAGTTAAGTGAGCATATGTGATATTGTTTAATAAAATTTCCTCACAGGATTTAGTAAGGTAAGAAAAATCTCATGGATTTTTATAGTATGGCTGTGTTGAGACTTTTATTAGAGTTTAATGAGAACATTCTAGCTGTTAAAACCTTGGCTTTGATTTGATAAATAACTCCTTGACCATATATTGAATACATCATCTGTCTTCTTTATGAGTATACTGTGAGAACCCCTATTCGTTATCTTTAACTATGAAGCATTTTAATTCTGATGAGCTTCCTTGCGAATTTTCTTCTGTTATATTGCCAGAGTGTGTATCCACTACTTCCACCTCCCCCAGCCTTTGTCAATTGGAAGAACTAAATACTTTCTCACATAAACCCATTAATGGACGCATTCAGCTCAATGATTGAATTATACTTTCCACTGATGTGTATTCTTGTAGTAATTTCCAGGAAGCTGAGAGTTAATGTGAAATACATTTTACTGAATGGATGTTGAGATCCATGTATTTCAAGAAAGAGGACTAGGACTAAGAATTTGAAGCAGGAAGATCATGAAGAAAAGTGAAAATGGAACAAAATTTCTTCTAATTCAGTACTTGCAAACTTCAAAAATAAAAATTTATGGTACATCTACAGACTCCATATCTAATTAAGACCAAATGGGTATGTAAGTAAGTTTATCATCACCTTTCAGACAAGCTGATGTTACTTTTTGGATACCAATTTATGGCCCTACAAGAGCAAAAAAAAAAAGAAGACTTTTTTTAACATAAATACAGGTTTTAACACTTAGTTTTATTTTGTCTTGGGTAGGGACCTATTAAATGAAAGCCACAGAGAGAGCTAGATTTTGGAAAATGGTTGGTCAGTAAATAGTTATGAATGCTTAGCATATGCCTGGTTTTACAAATGTCCTACTCGTATCAATTCCTACTGTAGTCATTGAAAACTTAATCCGTGTGGTCAGCAGAGAGTCAGCAGAGCCTGATTTTGCTGACCAGACGCGGGTGTTTATCTCAGGATGGGTTGGGTAGCTCTCTGGACTCCTCCAAATATTTTGTGGCTTGATTGTCTCCTCCACATGTAGTGCTTACAGCCATTTGAAGTGCCTTGGGGATCCACAGCATGGATCCATTCCATTGGAATTATCCATGACAGATGCAATTTAACATCTATGGGAGACCTGTGGCCAGATGGAGTCCTTGCTGGTGCCTTAGCTCATCCCAAAGAGCACCCAATGCTTACATTAAATCTACTGCCTCATTCCCATGACAGCTTAAGCTTTTTCATTTCGATCACCTTTCCATATCTATGTACTGATGCCTAAATTTAGGTGCCTTTATTGGCAAGTTGAATCCTACCCTCAGGCTGGGGCCAGTAAATAAAATCAGGATGTATCAGGGGAATTATATGCATTCACTACTGTGGTTTGCACTCAGCAGCCATCAAGTGTGTTCTGCTGACATTTCTAAAAAGAACTTTGCTTTGGTGAAGACTTCATAAGGGAAAAGTGTAGGGATGCTGTTTGAGGAGAAGTACAAATAAAAAGGAATTGCAATATTGGATGAAAAAGAAAAGGCAGAAACAAAAGAAGAAGCTGGAAGGAAGGAGAACTGGATAGATAAATATTATGAAATTTCCACTTGGACATACAAATGCGGGTTTCATGTGTTCTCCTACAGGCTTCATATGTTCTCATACAAATCTCCAGGAGGGTTTTGTACCACCCATAAGTGGCCACGTATTGCGTTATGCCCCTGATACCATGCAGGAATTAAGCAAAACTGCTTCCACATTAAGATTTCTGAAGTCCAAAGAACTCCCACACCCTTTGTCTGAAAAGTTCTGATGGGAAGCAAAGCACTTTTTGAGAGTCTGGAGAGAACCATGAAATGTACCTCAGGAATGAAACCTGAAACAGAAATCCGTCTCTGGCCATTTATCATTGCGAATAAGTTAATGACCGGCTCTGCCTGGTGCATGGCAGCAGAAAAGCCTCTCTGATTTACTGATTATCTAGGTGAGTTTCAAAGCACATGCACTGCTACGTAACACTGTGGATTACCTCCCTCCCCTCTTCAGTCTATTTACCCACTTCTACCTTCCTGCTGAAACATGGTTTCCTTTGATTAACTACTCGAGATTAATTGTAAAATGCAACATCATCATCGCTTGAGTTGAGAGAAAACATCAAACAACTTTTAAGCGGGAAAGGGTGCAAAAATTAATTTTCATGCACTGTGTTTTTGTGTGGGATGGGCAGTGAAAGAAGTCAATAAAGTGAATCCTCGAAGGATTTCAGCAGATCTGATCCAGTGCTGCACTGACTTGCCTCCATCATAACTTGTGACTTACTGTCCCGTGTCTCTACCAAAAAGAGCATAGCAATAACATTTACATAACTCGCTTTGAACAGGCTATTACTGGAGCCCTTTTCATCCTCCCCTTCCCCAAATTGGACAAGCCAAACTACTCAGCCTATTCTTGTGGGTCATGTAACCCAGGCCCCTCAACATCTCAGGAGCTCTCCACTCTCTAGTCTCTAGTTTTGGGCATCCTCTTAAACAGAGGAGCACAGAAGAGGACAGAATATTCCAGTTATTCTCAGTTCAGTCATGGGCTTAATTTCTGAAGGTCTCATCTCCAAAAATAGAGGCTTTGAAGGGTGCTCTGAATAGAAGAGGTGCTGGAAATCTGTCTAAATATAAATGACACTAGACAATCAAAGACACCTAACTTTGCTAGATGGCAGATAATGACCCTTTCTTCTAGTTTCTTTTTAGGAAAAAAAAAAGGGAAAAAAAAAAGCAGAGGCAGGTTTATCGGGTGTCTGGGATTCCTGTAACAGATCTATAAGAACACCTGCAAGGAGGGAGAAGCCTTGAAATAAAATTCATGTATGTACTAAATCACCTAGAAATATATATAGTAACAGTATTTGCAGCAATAAGAACATGTCACAGTTTTAATGCATTTCTTAGTCCAGTCTGATTTTTTTTTTACAAAATGGCTTTGATTGGCCAAAGAGATTCCTGAGGAGCTGGGTTAACTTCTGTGAATAGCTCTGCTCATTTGAAACTGCTGTTCAGATATTCTGAACTGTCACATCATATCCGAGCATGAAAGTACACTTTTGCCCTTTCTTATAAATCTTGAATAACATTATAACGCAGCTGAACATTATTCAGTATCGGATTTTTTTTTTTCCTCTCTTCTCCTTCTTTTCATTGTATTTATTTATTTATATCCTGATAATAACATCCTTGGGGGCATTGTATAGGCAAGACATGTATCTTGGCCTCCTCCTTTCCCCAGGAGTGCAATTGCCTTGCGGTAATTATAAGATGTCGTATGTTATTATGAAGGTGCCTTATTGCTCAAACACATCAGGGATATCTGATAATGTAATTACTTCACCTTATAAAATTATTATAAATCATGCATGGGGAACATTTTTTCTCCACAGTGAAGCTGTCTGAAGAATTATCACATTGCATGGAATGGGAATATCATGCGTGGCCAGCATTATGTTTCCAATGCCTATGGTAGGAGAAGGCATTAAGGGAGTATTAAAATAAAATATATAACATGAATGATTAAACAAAACATATTCAGAAAGCATGACTCCCTTTTAAAGCTCTAGAAGAACAGATTATTATCTGAGTGAGCATATTCTGCACTTTTGCCTTCTGAGGCATGAATAGCAGCTGCAGATTTGCTGTATCTTTTTTTTTTTTTTGACTTTCCTCCTTCTTCCTCCTCCTCAGCTTTCCTGAGTGCAGTATAATTGTTATAAAAGCAAATCAATAAGCACTTGAAACATTGGCCATTGTACAAAGAATTGTGCTTCTATTGGTCATCACTTTAATGACATCTAATGATTATTTCTCCCTCTTTCAGTCTCTGAAGTTTCCTGGCACTTTATTGATTATAGCCTGTGACAGACTTCTGATTATAATTAAAAATCATCAATGGACAAACAGAAAGCTGTTCTACTTAGCAATAAACTGAGCGGATAATCACTAGGTTAGGTGATGTGGCCACAAAATATTTCCAATAGTACCTGGTAGAGAATAATTGAAACCCACTTGATGGGTCACAGTTTTGTAGGGCTATTCAAAATCCCAGATAAGAGCTTTTGTGTCCTAAACAAATAGCCAGTGTTATTGGTCTAAATCAAATCCTTTCAAAGTCACGGTTCCTGACTACTATGGTGGATCAACATTTGAGGTTTTAGGCCTGAAGGTGATAATATTCCTGTCCTTCATTCATTTTTAAAAAAATAAATAAATAAAAAATGCAAGCTTAGATCTGATATTATAACAAGTGTACAGAATAAACAAAAGAGGCAAAACAAAACAAAACAGCAGCATCCTTTTCCCTTTAACAGTTCCTGAAATTGTCCAAAGAACATGGGCATCAATCCACAATTCACCTATTAGTTGTATTCAGCTGTTCATGTTTTGCAACTAATCCCCAGAAAAGGCTGCATAAAGTGATTCCTTTGAAACTGTCCCATGGACAGCTAGGATCAAGTGAAAATAGAAGTAGGAATAAAAATGTAGGTGGAAAGTAGGACAAGACAAAGCATAGATGTGGGTATTTGGATTTAGAACATGAACACCTTCACATGTGTTCGGACCAAATTCAGCTCTAAATTTAGTTCATAAGTATAACTAATATTTACCCCACTACATAAATGGAGACATCCTAGCTTAATAAAAAGACTTTGTGATGAAGAGCCTAGACACTGGAACTCTCTTCCTGCAGATATATAGTTTTGTGTTTCTTTCTCCTTCCACTAAAATTGTCCACTGCAAGTATCTGCATTTGGCAGGATATATCCTGGATGCTGCAATGTGTACTAGACCTTTTATACCAAACAGCTAAGCTTATTGTACCCACCTTAGAGTCTACACTGTCAAAGCTGGAAAATATGAATATTCTCCGCCCTCTCATGCAGTTCCACACAACGTGCTTTGCAGGATGCACTGGGGAATCCTAAATTGCTTCAGCTTTGTCATAATATGTTGAAATGTTCAAATCTGTATTCCTCCTGGCTGTAAAGCATGCATCAAATTCTCGTGCTAAACAACCCTGTGCAAAGACGGTGTTTTTAATTATATGTCCTGCCCTCTGCAGTTTGGGGAATGCTGTAGGTAACATTGTGGAAGTGAGCTGAGAGGACACGCATGACACACAACCATTCTGGGGAATCGCTTGCGTTGTGTTCACCTGAATCTCCCTTCAAACTAGTGATGTTAGCATAGCTAAACATTGTGCTTCCACTTAGAAACTGCAACAGACAATTTCTTAAGAGGAGAATTTATTTTGTTGTTCAGAAATAGAAAATATGAGGGCTTCTATCATTTTTTTAATATAGCCTTTGTGAACTTGGATAAATTATTTACAGGGCTATTTTCAGGTACATAAAAAGGAGTCAGTAGCCCACTTATTTTTAAGTTACTCCATCCTCACTGTTTACAGTACATCAGGCTGAAATCAACAGCCTAATATCACTTTATACTTTCAAAAATGCTCTTTCCTCCACCCTTGGCAGGTCTAACACTCTTAGTATGCAACAGCCTTAAGCCAGCAGCTACTGCCTATTGTCAGCCTCCTTTACCTTGCAAAATGCTAGAATCATAAAAAGACATTAGTAATAATAATAAAAGTGTTTATCTTGGATCTGTGGATAAAACAATGCCCAGGCAATGCACAGGTACTCAATGAGATGGTTAGAGAGGTCATCTCATTGTTATTTGTGTCTACAAAAGCACAATCATTATCTACTTCCTCAGGTTCTGCACAATCGGCTGATCACCTTTTTCCTCTTTTAGATTGCTTAACACACAATTAGAGATGAAAAGCGCTACATTTCTTTGCTATTGCAGCATTTTGGAAGTGCTTCACTAAGGGATTTCTAGGCCTGGTAACTGGCATATGTGTGCATCTGAGCTTGAAATCTGCCTTCAGGGCCCCCTCTTTGTCCGGGCAAGGGGTAGGAGAAGTAATGTGCAAGTGTGTCTTCTCATAGGGTTGCTGCACTCTGCTGGTCAGTTTTGACATGCCAGGAGAAACTTCCCTGCATTTGCTCAGATGGAAAGGCTGTGAGGATGTGTGCTCAATACACGGGTGGAATAGAGTAAGTAGCACGGGTTCTTGCCTAGATACTAAGGATACTAGGAATCCATTTGTTTTTCTGCAGAGAGAAAATGTACTGTGAGAATGTTGGGCTGAAACTCTAAAGCCAGATGAGGAGGCTGGTTCTCCATGTCCCACAGAAAGAGTGCCCCAATACATAGTACTTCAGGCATGGCGTTGCACCTGCATCCATCCAAGACGAGGTCACCAAGCTCATTAACAGATGAGCGACAAGCAGAGCCACTTTTAGCAACTGACCTTTGCAGAAACCGATAGGAGTTGGCAGAGCAGACACAGGAGGAAACTGCCTCCAAACCTGTATAACTAGGAGATGGAAAATGTGTTGGAGGTGTGTGTGGGGGGGAGCAAATCAAAAACAAACATCTCACCCCTCTCTTCATTTCCTGACATAAATACAGTCTTTGAAATCAGTTAGCTTAGAAACTTCTGCATTCATTTAGGTAGTGTTTGGATGTTTGGAAATTTCTCCTCCGTATTTTTTCCCCTCCTTAGTTCTTCTCTTTTTTCTCTCTCAGACCAGGAAATGCCTACTGCACACACTGGACTATCTGTTACCCACGACCACGCTACGCATGACTGATGCTGAGTTTTAACGATAGCTGACACAGTGCTAGCAAGCAACGTTTGCTATGTCTATAGGCTCCTGCTGTGTTGAACATGTTGGCTGCTACGTTTGCTGTGGAGCTGCTTGCTGCCAATTAAAATGCATGTTGAGAGGACAAGGTTTGAATATGATAGGTCAGCAGTGGCTATTCCTCAGCAGGCTTGAAAATGCCGAGTAGTTGTAACACTGCACCATCAGGTTATCGTTTGCCAATATTGCATGGCCTTGAAAAGTGATATAAAGTGCATCTCTGGATGCACTGTCTACACTGATCACTCATTTGGACAAGACTTTTTTGCCTGTGTCTGTTCTACCTATGCATTGAATTGGTCAGGAAGGATCTAGTGCAGCACAAATCCTACAAAGCTGCTCTAGTCCTGTGGTAAGCTAGAGGTGTTATGGACAACGCAGAGAGAAAATAAATGGCAGTTCATCTAAGCTGTTTAGATCTTTATATTGGGACTAGCTTTGTGCTGCTATTTTTATCCTCAGACTTCTGCTGTCCACATGTCAGAGTAGTGCTTTGGCTTTTTTTGACTTGAAAACGTTTTTTTTTCTTTTTTTTTTTTTTCCTTTTTTTTCTCATATCCCAGACCAGACCAGATCAGAGCATGTTTTTCATATTGGGCCCCAAATGAATAGAGAACTCCCTTAATCTCTAAAGCAGAGGGATGAGCTTTACAAGAAATTGCACAGATATTGATCTTTCCGAATCATAGAATAAGTACAAAATATTTTTCACTGAAGTTGCCACATAGATCCCTCGCACTGCCTCTTCCTACGCTTACAGTGCTATTTTCATTTGACGACAAAGCAGAGATGATCAGATGTTAGATGCTGTCTTTGGTGTAGAGGACTTTCATTATCCCCCCACCAACATATTGCACTTTCTTTGCATGTGCATAACATGCTGACAGTGCAGAAAGCCTCTGGAGGATCTTGTTGGCTGCTTTGTTCATTCCCAGATGTACCAGTTCTCATGCACCACCAGCAGGCTCATGTGAGGTTTTTCTCTCTGGAGTTGCTGTTGCAGTCAACTGCATGCTGCTTCCAAAAGAAAAGGGTTCATCAGTCTCAAAGAAGGAAGATTTTCAACATTACAGCCACATGCGCTGTTCAGCCAGTGCCTATAAGGACAATATTCTCCATTAAAAAAGTCTGACAGTGAGAGCAAGTTGGGTATAAAAGCAATGAAAGAGGTATACAGAGAAAGGAACTGGGATATAGCCCAAGAGTTTCACTTTGTGCAGGGTGCTAATGCCCAGTTTAGCCTGAAGCCAGCAGGACTATGCATGAATCTGTCTATGCAAAAACCAATGCCGCATCAAAGAACAGAAACATGAGTGACAAGAACATCCTGAATGTACAGCTTAGGTGGGAAGGCTGCTGGCCTTTATTTGTCTTTTTCTGCCGTGTTTTCCGGAGAGTGGAAAGGGCTGAAGGTCTACAACATAACTGTATGTCACAACATATCCTGAGTCTTATTAGCAATCAATTTGACTCTGAACTTCTGTTCTTGAACACCAGGGCCGTTGGTTTTTTTCCTCGCTATACATATCTCAATCTTAGTGCAAGTGTGAAGAGTATAAAATAAATGAGAAGCCCAGAAATTATTCATCTGGAAGATAACACAGAATTGCAACTCAGGTGAAATTTGGGAAAATCCATTTTCCAGCAAAGAGATACATTTCCAGCAGAGCTAAGCACATTTCCGTTGTTAAAGGAAGGTGGTTTGTTCCATATGCCCGTGTGTGTGTGTCACTTGAAATTAAAGGTTGGTCAAATTACCCATAAATAATCTGGCTGGTCAGTGAACCACAGGGGCTGGCATTTCCCAGATACCACAAACATTTTCCCATTCACTTCACTTCCACTTTATTTAAAATAAACTATTTGACATCTAAAATGACTGGGGTTACTCCAGCTGGAGAAAAAAATACATGAGGTGTGAAGTCCTTCTTCTATTCCTATTTCTCATGGCACCCTGTAAAAATGACATGTTTTGATTGATGTAAATTATTATGACACAGAGGAAGAAAAACATGCTAGAAACCAAACAGGCTGCATTGCTTTTTATTGTTCTCCCTTTACTCTAGTGACCATATAGTCTTGATATTGTGATATAGTTTTATGTAATTGAGCCTGATTTAATGCTAATGAAGTCAAAGTAAATCTTTCTGTTTCTCAGGCTGTTGAATCAGGCCCTGATGAAATTGTAAAAGCTTCCCGTTTGCTTAAAACATGCTCAGAACCAAGTCAAGAGAGAGGTTTCCCTAAACCTTTACAAAGGTCTTCTGAGCACCATAGATGAAGTCAAAACTCTGCACAGTCACTTCCCTTTGTGGTCCCTAATAATAATATATTTGTGAATAATCCATAATTAAATGAGAAGAGCATAACATTAATTATTTCACTAGATTGTTAATCAGCAGGGTATTCTCTGCCCCCCTCTTCCTACTAGCTAACCTGTCAGGGTCTAATAATTGTTGCCATGAACGGGGTTGGGCTAAGGTCCCTGAGGAATGCCAATTCTCTTGTTCCATTAGTGAGAGCACATATAGATCATTTTCAGTACTAATCTAGGGCTAAAATCAATTATGTCTCTTGTATTTAAAAATTAAATTGACTCACCATGGGAGTAGGATAAAGGGAAAAAATACATTCCTCCTATTATGTGTAATTACAATTGTAAAACATTTTCCTTCAAAATGTAATTGCTGCCTATAGAGACTGAAGCTGGAGAGCTTAAACTATTTAGCTGACACATTCAGTTGTCTTTCAGGTTTTTCCTTCTGAGTGTTTAATGCACTGAAACAGTCTTAAAGATTTCACAACTTTTAAAGGCTCTGAGCAACTGTTTAGGGCTTAAGAATAAAAAAAAAATCTATAATGAATTAGTTCAGTCATCATATTAAAGAACATGATGGAAGTAATTTATTCTTATAGATGTTTTATTTTTGAGGTAAAAAAAATTATTAAATGACAATAACCTTGAAGCTGATTTGGACTTTTCAGTCCATATAGGATGGTGCCTATGTCTATTTTTAATTATTTTGGTCTTTTGAGATCTTGAAGAATGGTTGCTCAATACAGTGCAGTGCATACAACTTCCTGGAGCAGCTTCAGTACACTATGAGGAATTGCTGGGAAGCAAACTGTGCTTCTTTATTTACATAAGGATATAGGTCTCTGAAGGAATCCAGAATATTAACTGTGCAAAAATAACCTGCATCACTTGTCATACTAAGCAAATACCAAGAAATAGCTTGTAAAGGATTGGTAAATTATTTGTGTATTCCATAAATCAGTTGAAAAATGGGAATATGCTTCTGAGGTGACCTGTATTCCTATTTTCATTGAGAATTTTCGGCTCATTGTTTCTGCCAGCTTCAGAACTCGTTGAAAAATAAGATGAAATGTTTGCAGGAGCATACACAATAAATGTCTCCGTTTTGAATCTCAGATTGCATTATTCACCAAGCCTAGTAATATGCATATTATAGATATGAATGGTTGTCTGTATAGTTTCAAGCACCTTCCAGGATGATGGTTTCTGGATAGCTTATTATTCATGTGGTTTATTTGCCATGTTTAGAAATAACCCCTGACCTGCCAGATTCTATAACAATTGATTAGCCATTTATTAAGACATCTAAGAATCCATTATTCATTCTTTATACATTATTTATAAATGTACTTCTAATTTGATGTATGACTGCTATATTTAGAGTACATAAATAAGACAAGAAAGGCTAGCTCCTGCAGTGTCCTAGCATTGATAATAATTGTATCAATAACCAAGTACAAATCCAGTGGGAATTTTGCTTGTGAGTTTAAATGAATGTTTAGTATTGAAACTGTGACAAATTTGGCCTCAAGTCCTTGGGAGCCAATCAGACAACCTTTTTTAAGTGTTTTTTAAATTATAGAAGTCCATCACTCCCATCACTCAGAGTAGATTGGAACACTGATTTTTGATTTGTATGAAATTAATTTTATGTTTTTGAGGAGTTGATAAATGCTATTTCTTCTCAACTTTTTTGTGCACGTTTGTGGGCTTTTTACATTTTTCACAGCTGTGTGAAAAGGCTGAACTGAATCACAGGGATACTGAAATTCCATGGGTGGTTTGACTTCAGTCTGGCTTAATAAACTCACTTTTCTGAGGTTAGTGAAGGATTAATGGATGGAAGATGGAGATGGCTGGGTGGCTGGGAAGCCAGCTAATTTTTTTGTCCTCCTCTGATTTCTGTCCTGTCCTGTTCTGACACTTCATCTTGCAGTGTCAGCATCAGATAGTTACATACTTATCCCAGGCTGTTTATTTTCTCACCAGTTCAGGCAAAATAACATTCAGCAACTTTTTTTGGTAATTACTGTTTTATAAAAATACACCCATTTCCCTGTAAATAGTCACAGCAGATGAAGCCCAGGATCTAAGAAGCACACTTTGCACCTCAAGTGAAAGGTGGTGAGATATCTGTTGGGTATTTCTCCTTTAAAGTATCGTTATGTAAACCTGCACCAGAGCAGTGGAGTTGTGAAGTATGGTCTACGTATTATCGTGGTCAGACCACAAGCTGTCTCAGAGAAGATAAGGATTAAAATGCTGAAGTGGATGTCATGATTTGTGGCAGGCTCGCAAAGGGAGTCTGATATGTTAGCACTTCCCTAAATTCAGGTCTAACTGGAGTTTCCTAAAAAAAATAAAATGGAGGGGACTAAACTTATCACAGTAATTTAGTCCTGAGATTAATTTAGCTGAGAAATAATGAACATTATAATTGACAGAAGACTTGCCCTGTGAATACATTAAACAAAAACAAGTGGACATGATTGTGTAACATGCCCAACTTTCAAAGCAGGATAATTTTCGTTGTATTTTTAAGTGACTGAGTTGAATAGTATCTTTTGCTGCAAGATTTTTTTTTTTTTTTTTGCAAGTTATATTCAAAAGTACCTTTTTACTCTAAGGCAAAAACTAAGAAAAATCCTCCCTTCATCTCTGCTACACCAACAGGCACAAGCAAGAGAGATAACAGGGGCTTTTATTATCTCTGGCATTGTCAAAATGTTGTGAGGTTGGTAATTTGAGTAGTCTGCCCTTCATTATACAGTGCAAGTTAAATCAAAATACTCGGCTCCCAAACCATGATCTAGAATACGATTCCAGGACAAGGACAACCTGTGTTCCTGATGAAAAGAAACAAAACCAGTGTGACTTGCAGATGAAAAGAAACAAAACCAGTGTGACTTGCAGATGAAAAGAAACAAAACCAGTGTGACTTGCAGATCACAGAATGATTCGACACAGAATTAGGGGTAAAAAAGTAATTTGATGCAGGAGACATGAAACCCCACACAATGCTACTTTTAACAGGACCAGATGCTCAGCTTGTTGAACTATAATAACGTTAGTGAATTTAGCAGAGGATCTGCCCCAGTAACAAAGTTGCTTTTTATTACAAGCTTTGCTTCACCTGGCAGTTTTATTGATTCCCTTGAGAAGATTATTTCTTTATCTATAACCTTGTCCATTAAGAAGTGTTTTGGGGGCTGAAATTCAGTTATTAGTCGGATAACATTCTGGATTTTCACAACAGGAAAGAGACAGAGATGTTACGAAGCTTGGCAGAGATAGGAATGCAACACCATTCCTTGAAAATCTAATTTTTATACCAAAAGATAGATGATAGCCTCTGTCTTTTATGTTACCATCTTTTCCTGACTGTGCCTATTAATGAGATATAACTTGTGAAAAATCAGGAGGATCAGGAAAGTGACCGAACAGAAAGGCTGGGCAGAATGACACCCCCTTCACCCAGAGGTGACCAGTCTATTTCAAGACCAATTTACCTTTGTTTGCCAGACAATGGGGAATATCGTGCTGCCACTGCCTTCTCCTCGGATAGCTATCACTCTCCATTACTGTCAATACACAGGTGCCAAAATAGATATTGTACAAATATGCACCGTAGAAATGCAGGCAGACAGTGAGAATATGACAGCGGTTGTCAGCGGCAAGCCGCTTCAGAACTCCTAAGGTTTAAGCAATTATTTTAAATCCCGTCTCGGTCTAAACAGATGCTCCGAATAAGGAAAGGGAAGGAATGAGTGTACCTGGGTGTTTTTTTTTCATGGATTGTTTCCCTCTGCTCACCCTCACCATAGAAACAAGGAGCATCATGTCCCAGTGACATCTGACTCCTTTGCTACCTTTAAATGTTTCCCCAGATAATACATTATTGCTCTTGTAGCATCTTCCCTGTGGTTCCCAGAGTGGCTTCAAAAACACTCTGGTTTGTTGACAAAACAAATGAGCCGGAGACATTGTGACGAAGGACACCCTTCCCCAGAGCTTTTCTGCAGAAAGGCCAGCGTGCTACCCATAAACGTGCTGCTTAGAGCAGAGGCAGAAGGCAGATAAGAAAAGCCGGGCAATTTGATCGGCTCTATACAGGGACTCAGAGTCGTCTTTGACTGGAAAATATCTGATTGACCTTGAACCGGAGACAACTTGTCGGGGGATCTGTTGGTTCAACTGCTCTGCGTGTCAGTCCCCCAGCCAGCGCGTGATGATCCTCCCTTTCGCATCCCGTATTCAGGCAGCCCAGCCGATGGATGTGGGAGTTTTCCAGAGGCAATGCTGGGCCAGGGCATGGAGGAGTGAACCTTGGAGTACAGAGAGGGAGCATTAGCAAACTCTTTATTTATTTATTTATTTATTTGCTTTTCCTTGTATTCAAAATCCTGTGACTGACTTAAAAATACTTAACAAAGAGGTTAAAAATCACCAAAGAAATAGTTCAGCAAAAGGTGGCCAGATCTATTGTGAACAGATCTGAATGAACAAGCAGCAAGCATGAAGACTTTTATGAATATTGCCAAGAGGTACAAACAGGTTCAGTCAGCTAATTTAGGGATAGATTCTGCAGGACTTTTTACAATATAGAATACTGCATTGAAATACTTGCTGGTGACATGCCCTGGCTGCAAGATGCTTCAAGAGGTTATTTTGTGCCTCTTCTGGCTCCAGACTAAGAGCAAATATATTCCTGTTCTATTCATGCAATTTGATTAACCCACCGTTAAAGCTTTTTAATATGGGAAACTCCAAATTTTCCAAGACAAGTCTTTTCCAGTACTTTGTTGCCTTCAACGATAGAAGTTTTCCTAATGCCTATTCTAACTGCTTCTTGCTGAAATTATCTGTTGTCCTGTCAGAAACATCAGGGGCAGATTGGTCAGTAGTATTTTACAAATGCCTAGACTACTATCCACAGTACCCTTATGCTATCTTCTCTAGACTAAACGGCTTGAATTCATTCAGTATTTCTGCTTAGGTTGTTTTGTTAGACCTTTTTTAACCTCTCCTCTTCCTTATCTTTTCTGAATTTTCTTCACTTAATCTGCACCTTTCTTGATGTGTTTGGTCCAAATTTAATCCTAGCATAATATTGCAGATGATGCCTTCAGGATTTTGAAATATCATATCTATTTCATTTTGCAAACTATCTCTATGACAGATAAAATTGATTAATTTAACACAGAGAAAAGAAAGAACTTTATCTTGCCCAAAGAGCCAAAGGCCACATGCTGCTGACCAGTTTCTTGAAAGGTATAAACTAGTTTTACTCTAGTAACCTAAAATAAAAACCATGTCCATCTCTAAGGAATTCTTCAAAGATAATTACTGTCTCAGAAAACAAGAATGGGATTCTTCTGATTAAACGTAGGTATCTGTCAGACCTTCTGGTCTAGACTCCCTTTAGAATCAAAAAGACGGGTCTCTTCCTAAAACAAATCTCTAAAAAAAGTACATTTTTGTTTGCATAGTTGCACAATAATGAACTCATTTCTCTCCAATGATGGTAAAGATAATGCACTTAGATGACCATCCTCTAAATGGTTAGGCAAAGTTAGGCAAAGCAAGCCTTTCTTTTTTTTTTATTAATTTCAGACATTGTCAAATGGCATACTGTCATCTCCTCTTTTCTTAACAGGGCAGGTTTGGGAGGCAAATTGAACCCATGTTATCTCCGAGAGCTATTGCAGTTTCCATGTTAAAAAAGGATGCCTGGTGCCCAATCCTTCCACCTCACATTTTGAAATAGTTATGAGAAAGGGACATATGCAATATTTTTGAAACACCCTTTTGAGAAACAGAGTTTCAGATTACATGGAAAAGGTAAGAAAAATTCCTGCTCCACCTGAAGTTGTCAAAAGACATTTCCCTGTGCATGTTTCCCCAAATTGTCGCTAGATACATTGCTTCATGACAGCTTTGCTTTCAACTTTTCTTGGTCCTCTTGAAAAAAATAGTTATGAGGAGATGCTGGATAATGTACGTTTAACAACCAACAATGTGAACAATGTCTGAACGGTTTTCCCCCTTTCAAATGCACAGAAAGAAGGGAAACAAGCATAATTCCCATTCTACCCTGTTCTAGTCTAAGAAAATGTGTAATCAGAAAGAATTTTCATCTGGAGGATTTTATTTCTCTCAGAAGAATTTGTGGAAAACAACTCAATGGGACAATTGCACTGTAAGGAGAGAACTTTGCCTCTGGAAGCTGAACTCCAGCTTCCAGGCAAGGCCTTTGGGGTGCTAATTACAGCAAAGTTGGAGAACTTACACAAAAAGTTACCTGGAGACTTTAGAAATATGAGCTGGAAGAGGTGAGATGAGATTCAGTCTAGAACAGAGAGAAAAAAAAATCATATAATGCCTCTGGAGGGAGGAGTGCAAATAGATAATCTGAAGCAGACATTCAGTAAATGGAACATGTGATATCTAGGTTGCAATAACAGCGAAGGAAACCTGTGGGGTGAAAATGAGCCATTTCTCTGCTAGAAAGAGTCAGGGAAAGGGAACAACAGAGAGTGCGAATGTGCTTTTGGCAGTCTTTGGAGTAAATGTTGCATGGTGGTCCAGAAAGGAGGCACAACTTCAGTGGTGCTCAGCTACACTGGAAGGATAACGATCCAAAGATGTTGATATAATGAAAAGAATGAAGAGAAATGCTCATTTTCCGATCCTGAAAACCAAGAAGAAGTGACTGAGGGAGAAGACATGTCTGATGAAGTAATCAAGAAGCAAAAAGGGGAATAATAATTGCATGCAGAGTTTGGAAAGCTGTTAATACTATGAAGGGAGAAGAATTATTAGGATTGGTCTAGGGGGGCTCAGTGGGAGAAATAGAAAAAAAAATGAGCAGAAAAAAAATTAGGCTAAATTAAGTAATTAACTGCTCTTAATAGAGAAGTCTATTAGACTAAGAAATGTTCTCCTAAGAGACGTGGCTGTAAGCTCTTTAGTGCAGGCACCATGACTGCTTATATGTTTGCATTGCACCTAGCACAGTGGGGATCCTGATCCTTATTCGATCCTGTGGGTTCTCCTGCAATAGAAATAACGAACAGCAATAATTATGTACTGTGGAACAGCAATAATGGATATGCACTGAGACTGATTTCTTCTCTCATTTACACTCTGCTGAGGTCAATGGGATTATCTGGATATAGGCTGGTGGTGTTGACAGTACAGTGTGGTCTGGTTCATGTGCAAAAACAAAATATGTGCAGTTTTTTGCTTCAGACTTCTTACTATTTGTTGTAGCATCATGCAAACTAGACACTTACCAGCAACACAAGAGAGCATGCTTTATACTGTAAGGAAGTCACGTCAAAAGGACAGACAGATAGACATGCAGGGTCAGGCAGTACAACACCAGAGAGTATTTCTTTATAACAACAAGGTTTTCCAGAAGTCGGCAAAGAGAAATGTACCCCTTCAGGAATGATGTCCAGGGAGCAAAACTGCAGCCTTTCCCCCCTGCATCACTTGCATTTCATATGCATTTCTGTCCAGTGTCTTATACTTTCTCCACTGGGCAGCAATAAATTTTCAGAGTAGATCCTAGCGTAAATCTCATCGCCCCAATCTTGCAGAAACAAAGAGACTGGAGAACACATAGATGAGCAGACACCTTCAGGATGGTCGCTTGGGACTGGTGAGGGGTGTTTCCATAGGCTGCATGCAAATGAGAACCTTCACTGACAAAAACATGGCACTTTGCTGTCTAACAGATCAGGGCGTTGCCTTATATTTCTCTGAGTGCTTATCGGACTGCATTTTTATTATTATTATTATTTTACTGACTGCAAGCTAAGGAGAACTGAGGCTTGTCAGAAAATTGAGCCATTGATGAGAAAGCAATTGATGACAGGAGTCCAATTCTAATAATTTCCTGTCTTGCTTTGCTGGTACTGGGGTGTACTTTAGCAAAATGACTAAAATAAGTAATGCATTTTCAGGCAGCTTTATCCCTGACTCTTGTGCATCTGAGAAAGACCCAGCAGTGAGCTTGGCAGATAAAGTGGAAAGCAAGACAGGAACTACCATTATGAATTCAAAAAGTCAATTTGAATGTCAACAGCAGAGGCAGGGGATGCAAGCTTAAAAGAGCTCCAGTTTGAGAAAATGAGGGCACCACATTGTGTATCCCTGGCTAACTGCTCCTGTTTCAAGCTTTAGAAGAATGCTGCATTTAGACGCTTTTTCATTACACATCGATTTTCATTATATTTGGACAACAGGATTGCCCAAGCTCCTTGCAGATGTTACAGAGGTCAGAAGAAAATGGTGCCCAAAACATGGAGTTTGTGAATATCTCAATTTAATTACCTAGTAAGTTTTCTCATCTGGATAGGGCAAAACTGCACTTTGCCAGTATTGTGGGAGAAACTCCAGCTGCAATATTGAGTTAGATAATACCCTTCTCTTTTAAAACTTATATAGAGGCATATCATTGTAAAGAGGGAAAAGAGAATTGTTATCTCACTTTTACAGGCTGTAAAATCAGTGAATGCAGAGATGAAGCAACTGCCTTATGGCATAGCAGCCACAGGACCATGCTACCCACTAGGCTTCACTGCCAAAGAAGCAAGAAAAAGAAACAGACAAGAAATGGGGTTAAGGCTGGTCACTAAAATCTACAAATTCTTTGTTCTTCTCATTTGCTTTGGTTACTATTGTGCTATTGGGAAGCACATTTAGTGACTTGTCTTGGGACATGCACACAATTTTTTAATTAAACTTTTTGATCTAAAACGTATGTGAGAAAACTAAAATCTTGACAATTCTTGGACTAGATCACTTGCTAAAAGACCATGAACAAGTAGTTTATATGTACCTTTGCCTCAATTTACTTGCAACATGTGAAGCCAGTGTGTAAATTTTAAGCCCTAATGTCTCCAGCTACCCTTGTCCTTGATGTTTCCATCAATTTGTTTCCATCCATTTGTATCCATCAAATGATGTTTCCATCATTTCCTCTTGCTGTCTGAGCAAAACAGCCACTGTGATGGTATGATTCACCCAACTTATCTGAGATATCTGCTTTAGGATGAAGTGAATCATGCCTTCTTTCCATTGACTATAAAGGGAGACAGGGGTGACTAATGGAGACGTAGATGTCTCTGGTGCAGACATCTAACATTAAGTGAGATGAATCCCACTCTCCATGTCAGCTCTGGTCTGACGGAGACACTGACAGTCAGCACAGGCCAGCAAGGCTTTTGGCACTGGCACAGCACTGCATGAAAGCATTTTTCTTCCAAGGCTATTTCACGACTGGCTAGGCATCTTCTTGTGCTGCTCAGAGCCCGAGATGATTAGCAGAGCAGACTGAGGCTGGCCCCACACAGTGCCAGTATAGGCATCGCTGCATGGCAGAAGCAGTTCTGGGGAGTTCAGTGCAGAGCAAGGACATAATAACTGAGATTTAACAAGACCTGCATGTTCAGTCATAGTCCTGACCTTGCTGTGCATGAGATGGCTCCATGCAGAGCTTCTCATAGATGTCCATGTTTCTGAAGGAGCAGTGTTACTCTATCTCTCTTGGGTCTGTAGAGAGCTACTGGAGCTGGCTTTCTGGGAGAAAGATTAGGTCTGGAGGCATTAACATTTTTAATATATTTTTTTTTTCAGTATACATTATCCTAATCCCCATTATTTGGATAATGAGGAGATATTTGAATAAGATGAAAGGTCCATTTTTATGACTGCCTCAGTGTATGAAGACTGAGAAATGCATAAACTCTCAACACATTTTTTTTGTTTCTGACTGAAATATGTCAATATTAAAATACAGCAATAATCTATCCTTACATGATTATCTTGTTAATTGTTCAGTAGCTCTCTTGCATGCTAAGATCTGTGTATAAGCAATTTCTCATTTTTAAGCCACATTAACATTAACCTTATCTGTTGAAAAATAATGTTGACATAGCACTAAATGTTTCCTTGCATTTTGGCAAACAAGCAAATTATCTCCCATTCATGATCAATGGGCTTATTTCTTAACATTAGATTGATATTTCACTGGTTGGATATGCTTGCATGTGCTGCTGAAACACTGAGTAATTTGGTTCATCACAAAAAGCATATTACTTTATCTGTCCCAAGAGAGCTTCAAGTAAACCTTTCATGTTTGGAATAAAATTACTGAGATTGTATCATGCCTGAAAATAACCATATCTGATCTCTTCTTACAGTCCACAGACTTGCTAGCTGTACCAAAGACTTGCAGTAAAATGTGCTGCAAGTGACCACAGCCTTGTTTTCCCACTGCTGCCATTAGTGGGCTAATGGCCTTTCCCACTTAATCTGTGCATCAGTTGATGCTGAAACTGTGCAATGCTCTGCTGAACCCTCGGGCCAGAGTGTACTGAATTGATCCAAGATCAAAGTGCAAGCACCTACATTTCCAGATAACTTTGACTGGTTTATACAAAGCCTCTCTCTCATTGCACTCCATTTCTTATCATTTTTTGAGGGAACTGCAAAAATCACATGAAAAACTTGTAAAAAAACCCAACTAAACAATAAAACACAGCTTACAAGAAAGTCTACTTCATATGGAACACATACCCCTGTCCACCAATCCAATAAATCCTACCTCTCAGCAGCTCTGCGAGGGTTATTTTCCTCCATACTTTCCAAAGCTATGACTGTTCAGGCAAATAGCGTGCCCAAGACTGGAAGCTGAATTGTGAGTAGGCAATACGCAAGATCTCCCCATCCATTTTAATCTGAAAAATCTTGATCTTTAATTGTACCATAAATATGGGTCCAAAAAGGGGCCAAAAAATTAGCATGGATAGTGTTTCACTTTCATGGCTTTATTTCTGTGAGTTGGTCATTGAAAAATCCAACAAACCTACAAAGCTTGACATTCTTAGGCATTTGGCCATTAAACACCTTCAGGGATAGTTGATAAGCCAAGACCTCCTCTCCCCCCCCTCCCTTATTTGTTAAGTTTCTGAGAAATACAGAAGGAAAATTGTGTTTTCAATTAAAAAAAAAAAATATTTCAGTAGAAAGGTCTTTCTTGATGAAAAACCCATTTTTTTTTTCACTGAAAGCCATGTTTCAAATGAAAATATACACAAAATAGATGTGTTATGCAGAGCTGAGCCTGAGCACACAGGAAGATGAATGATTGCTTTTGTAGAGTGCGGGAAAGAACAGAAAGACCAGCAAGGGAGGCAGAACAGTAATCAATGGAAGAGATGACTAAGCTAGTTTTATTTCTAGCAACAGAGGTAGAGGGAGAAAAAAAGACACATTTAGGAGCTATTACACAGGCAATAGCTACAGGATTTAGAGTCTGAATATGAGGGTCTTCCTTAAGAGCAAACTGGCTTCCGAATTAAACCATTCATCAGCATGATGTCTTCAAAAGGAAATGAAGCAAAAGCTGCTTCATATGCATGTTCTCAGTAACAAAATTATAGAACATTACAAACCGGGAAACAGATCGTTTGCTGGCAGATCAGTTATGAAGAGAGTTTCCGACAGCACCGACTATGGTCAAGGAAAGGATTTAAACATCTGCTTAAATTCACCCATCCATCACAGGTTCAGAGCTAAATAACCCTTAGGATGATAGTAACTTAATAGCTCCCAAGTTTTAATGTATTTATTCTCGCCATTGTGAAGCTTGAAAGAGCTATTTATTACCCCTGATTTACAGGAGCGAACTTAAGCGCATTTAGAGTCGGTTTCTAATTCCCGCTGAGCTCCGTTCTTTTGAGGATCGGGGGCTATAGATCTGTGCCGCGCACCAAAGCAGGTGCGGGGAGGCTTCAACTACTGCCAGCTGAGCCTGCTTGCAAGCAGGGCTCGTTAACGTGGGCACAGCCCCGTTCCAGCCCCGAAACGGAGCTCCTGCATGGCACTGCCTTCTCCTCCTGAAGGGCATGCCAGCTCCCCAGAAAGCTGGCTCTGAGACTGCTGTGCCACATGAAGTCATGGAGATGTAAATATCTTCACCACCCGTCACTGGCAGGCAGCAAGACTGAACCCAGCTTTATGAATCCAACCCTAATGCCGTAATGCATGGCCCGTTTTTTGTTTTTATTTCTCTAGGTGGCTTCCTTTTTCCTTTGGCTTCATGGGGACTATAGATTTGCTCAGGCAGAAACACATTCCCAGGTGCTTCCCAGAACTGGGGCCTTTAAGTTGCTGAAGATATGGGTTCCTGGGAAAGCAGAAAAATCTTTACTACATTTTCAGGGAAAAGACATTCTCAATGCCACTAAAAATGGAAGAAAAAAAAAAAAGTACATTTTCTCTTCTGCCTTCTTGAAAGCATGTGAATGACTTGGCAACTGGGAGTGCCTCCCTTGGGTCCAGACATATTCTTACAAAGCCTTTTACAAAGGAAATTCATTTCCAGGGCCCATTAACAAGTGGTTTCAAGATTCTAGACAGGGATTCCGGAAAACTGTTCCAGCTGAGAACAATACATTAAACAGGAGTCAAACTTTACATTGCAGCCCTTAATAATCAACAACTGACTTGAGCATTAATGAACTAACTTTTCCATTAGGTAACAGCTAATGGATTGCTGCAGTCTTATATTGTCTCTGTGCTCCAGTGTCCTAGTTTTCTCCAACTGCTAATTTAAAATGCTTTTCGCTGTTGCAAAGAGCGCAGTTAACTGCTAAAGAACAATTTTATTGCCCTAAAACAGTAATATATTTGCATTCATTATTATGAGTTTTAAAACCTATTACTGATATAAAAGAGAGGATAAAAACATGAAGGGTTTGAAGGGCAGTAGATAATAGTCTGGAAAGGGCTCAGAAATGCCTGAAGTATCAGACATAAAATAGGAATGATAAACAAGTTCATTATTTGTTAGTGATGGTTATGCTAGAGGGAACATTTTTTATATTATTTTTTTCCTTTTTAAAGTTTTATGGAGAGTATATTTCAGTGCTAAGCTGGGCATAAATTAAACATGTTTTACCCGGCTGTTCAGTTAAGAAATAGCAAGAACTAATGAGCTGTAGAGTGGTAAAGCTGTTAAGCCAATGTGAAAGGACTCAGTGGGGCAATCTGTGAAGCATAAAAGAGAGAAAAACCCCCTTTTCACGGTCATTTGCTCATATTCACGTATCTGAGTTGAGCTTAGCTCTATACCACCTTGACGCATATATGATCAGAAGAGATGCTTCCATCTTGACTGTTTGGAGAGCATAAAGGAAAATATAACTACAACGTAAAGAGATCTAGACATTCTTTAAATAATGATTTTGCCTCCAAATCCTTGATATTGATGGGTTTTGGATCAATTCTCCCATGCCTGATTTTTGTAGGTCCTCACTAACTACAGCTTTCAAAGACTTAATTTAAAGCTAAAATTGCCCAGCTTTTCCATAATCAAACTAGCATAACCTGTCTGTCAAGAGGCTTTTATAAATAGATAATATTTTGTTTGAGTTGCACTGGGATAGACTGGTGGTTTCACATCATACTTGCAGCTGACTATTGTCAGACACATTCTTCTTCTTTGCTTAGGACTTTTCTCCTTCAAAATTCAGCTGATTCACTTGTCTTAGCCTTAAAGACTCATGCAAGCTAAGGATTTACATGCAGATTATTTTAAATATAAAACACAAAGAGTAATCCATGGATGAGCAACAAAACTGGGGGAGTTGCTAATCTTGAAACCTTGGGAAATTTTCCCTTAGGATTCTTCTACTCTCTGTACAGGACTTTTCTCAATACATATTGATGCTTTGGGAAGATCACACATCTTGTAAGTACCCAGGTGTGGTGATGCATATGAGACACACGCAGTGCAAAACTCAGGTTCTCATTGCCTTCTTTACTAATTGCAACTTGAATGGTTTCTGCTCATTTAATTCTCACTAGTGGTTGAGATTGAAATAGTTATCTGAACTATTTCCTTAAACTATTGGATAGCATTTCTTCTCAGTCATAGCTTTGAAATCAATCACTGTTCCAATCTTCACCAATTCCTAAAATTTTAAACTCTAAGCACTCAAATTCTAGTGTTTTGGCTCCTCCTGAGAAGAAGTTGAAAATACAAGTTTACTGAGTATCTCTTCCTAATGAATGTTGCTCTGTTGAGTTAGGCAGAGATCTTTCGATTCCCTATTTTGAAATTAAATATCAAATGTTTCACCATTAGAAGTATAAACAAAACCATATGTTTTACCAAGTGATGGCAAGGCGATGCTCCAGTTCTCATCCTAGAATATGGTGAATGAACCCACTTTTCAGTGACTTTTTAATCTTTGCCTATCTAATTTAGCCTAATTTTGCATCCATTATGTTTGAAATTAGGCCCCAAAATTTCCATGAAACCTAGCATAAGGAGATGCAGTCTGCTTATGGTCTTTAGGTACCACTCTATTTTTTCCTTTATCCCTCTCAACACCATTGTCATTACTATCATCTCTGATATTATTATTATTGTAGTTGTCACTGTCCTTAGAGCGCCCTCATCCCAAAACAGAAGAGCTATCAGCATAAAAATCTCATTATGGAAAGGATGAGTAAAGGCTTAACTGGTGCCTGACCTAATTTTTTAGACTCCATTTATAGCTGATTTATAGAAATTCACCTGACCTGTTTTAGAAATCCACTTTAGAATAAGATGAATCTTTTTCCTAGAAATGTCAAGTTTGGAGGTAGAGATCTCCACTGTGGTTGTCTCTGCTAGGTGACATCAAACCCATCCTTCCCTCCTAGACAATATGGGTACCAAATAGTGTTTTTCCAAACTAAACTCAGATGTCTTTTTTTTACCCTCTCGCAGAGCATAACAAAGGATTTCTCTATGGAGTGACTGGGATGCAGAAACCTTTTCTGCTGTTTCTGACCTCACAGCTTGCCCCACATGCATCATTATGATGCCACAGTTCAACCCTCTGAATTTATAGTTCTACCACCATCTGTGAGAAAAGGAAGCTGTGAAGGACCATGCTCATATTTTAAAATATGTTGACTCTACCTGGTACTTTTTATTCAACTATATTAGAGCCTCTACATCTGTCAAGAGCAGAATTATATTTTGGAGTCCTGCAGGTAAACTTTGCTTGAATACCAGGATCAAAACTGTTTTAAAAAATCATTAACTGAAAAAAAAAAAAAAAAAAAAAGGAATTAAAAAAAAGTTAAACACAGATAGAGTGAAAACAAACCAACCCAAAGATCAGCCATAAACATTAGCCAAAATTTGTGTAATGTCATACTCACTAGTGCAATTCTCTGTTCTTCAGACATAGCACTGATTTTTTCCCACTGAAAATTACTGAAAATTACCACTGAAATTTTGTCCTAACATAAGGTAAAAGGAGCAGCAGCTGGAAATGACTTGCATGAAACATGACAGTTGTGGTGACAGAAGCAGAGATAGCCTCAGGTGTCTGTTTGGCTGAACAGTTTCTGTTAATCAGTAGCACTGTAATAATGGTTAGTTTTAAGTCAATATGTAACTCCTTCAAAAAGGACAGAACATAAGAGTCAAACATCCTCCGAAATCAGCCAGTCTTTTGTGACAAGGTAACGGTGGCTAAAACATGTGGGATGTGGTCACACAGTACAACCGGCTAGGACTGAGGTGAACGCCATCCTAGATGGATCACCCAGTCCGCAAATGGTGATTCCTCATAAATCATTATGAGAAATAGACTGACTGCACCAGTTCATAAATTCAAGGCAAGTGCCTGTTTCCATAAGGCCCAAGCAGGCAGACAGCACTAGGGATGCAAACATGCAACTACCACATGCAGTAGCTAATGTGTTAGCGTTTTAACAAATTGAGCCACTTCACTGGCCTATTTATCAGTTCAAGCTATTTAGAAATGTTGCTACCATATGTTGTCCATTGAAACGAATGCTAAACACTGCATTTATAAATGGTAATTTATGACTCATAAACGTCTCTGCTATTAGAGTCATTCTGCCACTGTGAATGGAATTGATAGCAGTTTCTGCACTTCATGTTTTGTTTTTTTTCACTCCCCTCATTTCAAGGATATTGTTGATATTAAAGCTTTAGTGCCTCGTAGAGGATGTTATTTAAAAGGCTGGGTGCATCAGAAAGAGGTTATTTTTGTGTGCTATCCACACAGTAAATTGGCTTCAGCTTCCGAGGTAACTTTTAGGAACACATTTTCAGAGAGATCGTTTGGAGGATACAAAGCCGCTGAGTAATTTTCAGTTAAATAAAACTGCCTTAAACACCAAACGAGCACACAAATAGCCCTTTGTTGCTTTTCTCTTTCCCTGCCTCCCCTGAAAGAAATTATCTATCCATATTTACCTTGAGTGCATGTTGTTGAACTCAGAAATGGTTATTTTTAACTCCTAGGTTGATTCTATGTTCCAAAGTGACTTTTAGGACTGAATTTTCAAATTTGCAATATCACTTACGATGGCATTCATCTGCTATAGCATTAAACATCTCAAAGTTACTTATCAAATTATGTGGTAAGCACAATTCCCACAGTTCATTCTGTCTATCTTGGACAGATCTTCACATGGAACGAATTGCTCTCAAGAGAGGACTAAAGAAGGAGCCTTATGAACAAATTTAGACCAGATATTGACTTTAAAACTAGCTCAAATTAGGTAGGAGGAATTTCAACCTGGGAAAACCCTCTTGAAAGTCCCAAATACATCTGTACAAACATCCAGAGGCATCCAAGGAAACTAGATTTGTGTCTAGAAGAAACTGTCTTAAACTGCATCATCTCTTTGCAAGTATAAATCCGATATACGTGAATATAGCTGCACAGGCAATTCTTCAATTTGAAAATTTCCCCCAAATATATGAATGATGTGTGTAAGGTTGCTTATTACATAAACTAAAGAAATATATATCACTATGGTTATGTCATTAGTTTCTTTCCTGTAATCCCTAATGTAGACATGCGACACTGCACTGGCATAAACTGTGCTGTTTTAGCCCAGCAGAAAGAACTATTTTAAACAGAAAACAACCCTCAGCATGGGGATTATGCCCCCCTGGTAGTCAGTGCTAGACATCCAATCAGAGTCTTCAAGAAGGTATATTATTTACACGCAGCAACTGAAAGTACTTTTGGGGCATTATTTTAACAAACACGTCTGAGGAACACCACACATAAATCTTAATTTCTCATTCGTCTGGCTACTGGGCAGGGTGATCTAATAGGGATAGCAGTAGATTAGGCCTTCTGTGTCCTTTTTCAAACACAACACATAAGTGTCTGCAGACAAGTTACTTTTTCCAGAAAACTACATTTTATTTTCAACTGTGGAATGCAGGTAATTGTGTGTGCTTATCTCATAGGGATGTTGATAGGGGGAAACCTGATTCCTGAGCATGGGGTACCTAAATACCATCAAGGTGATCAAGGAAAGGGATGGACAGGTATTCAATAAAAGAAAAATTATATGAATTTTAGACTATGTAATCTGCTGAGGTTGTTACTCTACTTGAAGGATCCTGCAAACTCTTCCCATGGCTGAAATAATCCCCTTAAGTTAGGCTGTAATAAAAGATCTTTTTTTATTATTAGATTATATAGGCTGTCTTTAGAAGAGAAATTAAAAAAAAAGGATCAGACCTGCTCTTAAGGACTGCAAGGAAGTAGGATGTGAAATAAAGGCTTCATTTAAAACAGGATGTGTGGAACAGGTAAAGCAAAATACAGTTATTAAAGGGATATGTTATCCATGGCAATAACAACAAAAACTCATACTGCAACATCTACGAGGAAATCTCTTCCAAACACCTCCTACAAACATTAGACCTAGACACTAGACCTCCCCTGCCAGGAGGACTTTTCGTCAGTGAGATGCAAAGAAATGAAATGCTTTGCTCAACACACCAGCATTAGAGTGGCAAAATCCACAGTGAAAGACAGTATTGGAGCTCCCTCTTGCCCAGTTTTAGGGAGTTTTGCACTACTGTGCTTCTGGTCTGTGCTGTGAGTGTTATGGCTTTTGCAGCTGAAGGGGAGTCCTGTGTGGTCAGCAGATGAGTGAGAGTGTTGAAGGAAATGGAATTGGTATAAAGTAGTTTTATTTCCTCTTTCTGGATGTTGTTAATTGTTGAGTGGAATGGGATTTTTTTTTTTACTTTTTTTTTTTTTTTCCCCAGAGACCCTTTTCTTCCTCTCCCTCATTTGGAAGTAAATGGCTCTTTTGAATTCTCAGCTGAAAAACAACAGTAACAAGAAGTTGGGATTCCCACAGAAATGTTTCCTTTAGAGTCTATGTTTTATTTATTTTTTATTCAAAATAACATCTGTTTGTTTGTTTGTTTTAATACTTATGAAATGCCAAAACAATTTGTCTACTTATTTTGTAAAGGCTAAATTAAATCCAGACCTGAGAGCTTGACTTTCAGAAGCACAGGTCACTTACTGCTCTGGCTATAGTAAAAATCACATTCATGAACTCAACACCTCTGACTCATGAAAACGCTACTTAGAAGTATTTGACTTTGTTTTAAAAACTCCATTACAATATTTGCATCCAGTGATTCAAAAAGAAAGGCTCTTTTAAAGAACCATTTAGAAGTCTGGTCTTTTATGTGTTGCTAAATTCAAGTATCAGTCCATTAGAGTCAGTGAGATTTTCATTCAAAATTAATAAAAATTGAAACCAACAGACGGCAGGTGTTAAAGAATATTTTCTGGCAAAGAAATTGCTTTTTGCCTGAAGAGAAATATTGGAGGATTTATTTATATTACTTTTAACTTGGACAAGCTTCTTAGAAAGTTTCTGTACTTCAATTGCCTTCTGTGGTCCTTCCGATTCTGCACTACTCCTGTCAGTGAGGAGAAAAGGACATTATTTTATTGTTGAAGGGAGGTAAAATACTGACCCATGATGCTTCTAAGTGATGAGGGATTTTCTAGGAGTAGAACCCAAATGATGTTATATGTTCTTTCTACTAGCAACAGTGCCACCTAAAGAAATGGTCAGAGTAAATAAGTCCTCGTGTTTTTAAAGTGAAAGAGTTCATTCAGGATCTGAACAAGGTGGCAACAATAGGATTTTACAGGGCCAGCTTCAGTTTGCCACAGTGACTTCTGGTGTCCTGTAAAGTCAGCGGGGAGAAACAGGCATTTGAAAAGTGGGATTCATTTGACCTATTTTCAGTGACCAGAAAGGACGACATGAGTTGCACCATACCCTGTGTCTTTCTAAACCAGCAATAAAGGGACCCCTAGGTGACGGACACAGGGATATATGTCTGGAGTGTAAACTTTTTATAAAACTGAGTCTCAGAAAAAAAGAAACATTTCATGTTTTGATGTTTTGCACAATAGCCATAAGTAACACCTAAGGGAGGAAGGAAGAAACAGTCTTTTTTGACATAAAATGGATAACGGCTGTGCCAGACTGAAAAAAAAAAAAAATAGACTTGTCTAGAGTTGAAGTGTTGGTGGGTTTTCTTTAAAATACTGCTTCTAATAAAATATCTAGATTTCTCAAAGCTTATAAGGTCATAAGCTCCAGGGCAGCTACCACAGAGGAGCACACCACTCACCCGAGCCTTGAAATGGCACAGTGAGCTCAGAGAGGAAAAAGCCGCTCAAGTTTGTACCGTAGCACTTTTCAGAAGGCTATTGCCAGCTCCACAGAGCACCTCTGGGGTGATGACCACATTTTTGGGGGCATACACACCAGCTGGTAAATATGAATCTGCAGGTTTAATATTAGGGATGTTTTTTGTTTTGTCCGCTATTATTTTGGAATATCAGCAGGATGCTGATACAATATCGGCTTTGTTTCCATAACTGACAAAAGTCAGTTTCTGTTTTTTATTGTTTGTTTTAACAAATGAGTACATAGTGATCTGAAAATATTTTCCAATTTCCATGTTAATTTTCCAAAAATGATAGTTTTCTTAAACATAAAGCACTCAGAATAACTGGAGAATGAGAGAAAACATGTTCTTACAACTTTTCTAGTAAATATTTTCTTAATGTTGTCTAAATTAGAAATAATTAAAATTAACCATTCTCAGAAACTAAAGCTATGCTTCAGGGTTATACCAGATATCTAAAACACTCAAGGCAAAGGCCTATCTCCCATGAGCCTAATTTGTTTTGGAGGTAAAAACTGTTCTCTAATCAGCTTGTTTTGTTTGGTTTGAAGCATCCAATATTAATCATACACAAAGACAATTTGGTTCATCTAACTCAGGTTTCATCCCTAGTAATGACCAGAAAGTGGATGGCAGTGGAAGACATATAATGCCAGGCAAGGCTGTGCTGAGACTTTCCTCAGCATATCAAATACTGCAGGAATCTGCAGAATTCAAATAGCTTCTGTTTCTACTACACCTTCTGCCTGCTTGGCTCCTTCAATGTCTTTAATTTTTGTATTAGAAACCCAATTCCCCACTCACCCCCTATACACTACAAAAAGCTTTCTAGACCTCCAGGAGGGTTTCCTTCACCTGCTTCTTTTCAGGCTGAAGATGCTCAAGCCCCTCAGCAATTGCATATATGAAACAATTCACCATTTTCCACCTGTCTTGTAGTTGTCCTCTGATCCTCCTTGATTGAGACACAGAGAGTAATAAGATTTTGGGGGCATAGAGGCTATGGATCTAATCCAGTAGAGCAATTCCTGGGGCCTTACTAGTCCAATCAAGCCCTGCAAGTTCAGTCCTGACAGCTGAAAGGATTTTCATCACTGATGTTTTCGGTTTAGGGATTGTTATTGTACCCACTAGAAAACCATCTCTCAGGGAAATACACCTCAGTGTTAGAAATTTCTCCCAAAAATTCTTGTAATTTAATTTGCTTCAATAAGAAAATCTTAGAAGGTGGACTGACAAAAAGAAGTAAAAGTAAAGTAAAATAGAAATGGAAAGTAAAATAGAAATGGAAAGTAAAATAGAAATTTCCTTCATAATTATAGCCTAATCTCTTCTTCACTGAAAGAACCAGAGTCAGAGATCTGCATTATTTTCTTGGGGCTGGAGGACAGATAATAATATCATAGTTTTTTCCTCTGAAGACTTTTTTTGTTTGGCTTTTTTTCTCTCTCTCTCTCTTCCCCGATAGAAAAATGGCTAAATCTCAACTACAATGGAATATCACTAGTTATACTTTTGTTATGACTCTAAGTTTTACTGCCAAGTACAACAGGCACCACTAACAGAGAGGTGTAACGTGGTAGACGCATTGATGACTTTACGAACATTTATGTTGGCAGATGGTTAGACAGCATACCAATAAATATAGAGATAAAAGAGGAAATTACTTTTGGCTTTGAAAGGTACTGAAATGAAAGTGGCACCAGAAGCCGCTGTTTAAAGGTGGGATTTGTCAAACTCGATTTAGATTTAAAATAGAGACAGTTGCATATGAATGTGTCTTTATAGTACTATGCATCTCTATAGTTTTTTATAGTCCTTTATAGTATATTTACTCTCTTTATGGTCACCGTAGTCTATATAGAAAACCATAGTCACTTCTAGGGCACAAATCATAGACTCATGTATGTTGGAAAGGGCTTCTGGATGTTTCTAGTCCAACCCAGCACTCCAAATATCCAAACATCTCAGTGAATTTTTCTTTTAATATTTCCAACAATGGAGATTTCTCCATCCTTCTGGGCAGCCTGTTAAGTGCTTGACCACCTTCATCAGCATGTAGATTTTTTTCCTTATATCTAAACCATAATTTCCTACATTCCAACTTGCATCTTTTACCCCTGTTCTTATTTTTGTGTACATTCAAGAAGTCTGGCTCCATCTTTTCTATACTATCTCATCAGATATTTTAAGATCCAACTTAAAGCTAAAGAAATCCAAACTCTCAGCCCTATGTCTCATGGGCTTCAGCTCTCTAATCATCTTGACGGTCTTCTGCTGGACTTGCTCCAGTATGCCAATGTCTTTCATGTACTGGGGAGCACAAAATTAAGCCCACCACCCCAGAAGTAGTACAACCCAGAATGTAGCTGGTTTTATTTGCTGCAAGTCCATGTTGTTAAGCCTTGGTAAATTTCCCATCCACCAGAACCCCCTATATCTTTCTGCAAAGCTGTTTTCTTTTTGGTAAGGCCCCCATCCTGACTGCTAAATGGTTTAAGACCAATTGATTTTACAAGCAGGCATTTTCCTCCATAAACTAGAGAGGCAATCCGGTACCTCAAGTATGGTATAAGAGCCATCTACACTGAAGACTTAAGTAAGAGGGATATATCTGCAAGCTCTTCCAAATTCTTGCACTTGGTCAACAGTGGGTTCAATACTTTGGAGGGAATGCTAATATTGTTAGCTTAGAATAATGTAAGGATACCATAGAGGGGCTTTCAGGAGCAAGAAGACATAAAAGCATCAGAAAAGCCTGCCCTCTCTCTTGGGTTTTTACTTAGATTTATCTCTTGATATAAAATTGTTTCCTAGGAATTTAACACAGGGCTAAGATTCCAGGAAGAATAGATTATCTTGCCTGCTGTTTGACCGTTTCATGTTAGGCTTGTAAATAAAACAAATTACACTCAGAACATACATGCATTCATTTCTCCCTTATTTTACTTTGTTTCTTTTTTCTCCCCTAGAAAACAAATCTGCTCAAAATCAAACAATAACTCAGGGAGAAATGGTGAAACAGTATTTTCATTTTCTTTTAACTTAAATTCTCCCTCCCCATTTTCCTGAATCCCAGCCCCCCCCTTTTTTTTTTTTTCCCCTTTTTTTTTTTAAATTCCTGGCTCAGAACCAAAGAGGAGTACATCAAGGAAAGGCAGCCCACTTCCTATTGAAAGCAGCTGGTTTAAAAACAGTCAGAGAATTAGCTATCATAAACATCCACCCTACCCCTTTGTGAAGTTCATTTTTTGATCTGAACTCACTCTATTCTTTCATAACAGTATAGTGATAATGGCAGAACAATAATCTTTTTATACATTCAGCAGGTTTCTACCTAGCAAATAGCATCTTACACATCAGTTAAAGCGATAGGCATATATTTTCAGTAGAAGATTTTTCCTCCATCTGTTCAGATGGTGCATTTTCCAAGCTAAGCTATCACAGAGATTGGTAGCTAGGAAAAAATAAAAGATGTATTAAAAAAAATCAGCATCACTTTGTAACTGCCTCAGCTGGGAACAGATGAATCTTCATTTAACACGAGTACTATGTGAGACATATCAGCTCTGCAACATGGTGGTCAGCACATTGGTTTGGGTTAATGCACTTTTTCCAGCTTCTCAAGATAGAATGCGATGTGAAGTTACAGAGCTCATCCCTTTTTATGAGGAAACTAAAGACCACGGTAACTCTTACATAGCTCTGTCAGAGCTGTGTGAGTAGGAGAAGCAAAGCTTGGAATAAATCGTCTTGGATAAATTCCATCTTATCTATGTTCACCCCTCTCCGTCTTTTTTTTTTTTTTTTTTTTTTTTTTTTTTT
>VZSV01000045.1:1439248-1467995 GCA_013398735.1 Nothocercus julius
AGAAATGGCTTTTACTGAAGAGCAAAGAGCCCATCCTCAGGGAGGGAAGTGAAGTGGGAGTCAGGTAGCTGTCCTCACACTTTTTATTCCAGAGTCATGCAATTCCTCAGGGCTTTAAGAGCAAAGCTGATGAAGTTCAGAAATTTATCTGCCTGGTTCACAGTCCTTGTTGTAAAAGCCCATAATCAGAAGATTCTCTGTGAAGTACTCATTGCAACCTCAAAGTATTCAACATCACCATTAAAGGTATCTTTCTATGGCCACATTAGAGCCAGTTCTGGAGTCAGAAGTGCAGAGGAGGCTGCAGAAGGGCAGATAAGTACAGAGGGCTTCATGATTTACCCGACAGCACTGCCTATATCTCAGGGGACACTGCGGTGGAATATGAGGAGCCCTTGGAAGGAGAAGATGGAGATCCACATGTCGAACAACAGATAAAGTACCAGACCTAAGAATATAGCTAAACTATTTTGACCCAGTACTGTAGTAGCAATAGATTGTTTAGAGAGGTTTAAGAACTTCATCCTAATTTCTCATCTAAATCATGGCCCCTAATTCCAAATAAATACCTGAATCCCAAGTGTCTATGATTTTCACCTACCTTCTGGGATTTTTCTTTTTTCTTTTTTTTTTTTTTTTGCTCCAAGTCATCTAATAAAATAATGTATTTAATGAACGAAGTTCAAAAACAGCTCCTCTCATTTTGCTTTTCAATTCATGACCCTCTTTTTCTGTTCATTTAAACGACAATTAATTTTCCTCTTTAAACAACTCTTTATCTTTCAGTCATCTCATAATTTCTAGTTTCCCACCCCTCCCAAGGAACCATGTACCGTCCTCATATATTGAATGCCTCAAAGCCAAAGGCAAAGTTTTAATTTCACTTTGCATTGCTTTCCTTTTGTAATAATAAACCACCCACAAACACAGGCAAACTTTTGACTTGATTTAAAGCCAGCTCTCTGATGTGCCTCCAGCTTTGCCTTCTGACTTTCTGTCCGTGCAGATGTAAATTATTCAGCGAGGGGTGTTGTAGACATGCCTCCTTCATTAACGTCAGCGGGACTTGTGAGGCTAAGGGAAAATTTGCCCTCCCCACAGGCATCTCATGTTGGAAATTTACACTTTATGGCTGTCTAGGAGGGCTATATATCACCACACTCTTCATAACTGTTATTCATTGTCCGGAAGGAAAAGGAAAAAAAAAAAAAAAAAAAAAAAAAAAGAAAAGAAAGCTCTGGTGTTATTTGCATTATGCAGACCCTTTGCCACATAACAAAGCACATAAAAATAAAAAATGCTTCTGCTAGTGTTTACCGCTCAATACCATCAAAATGCAAAAGGTAAAGAAGTGCCCAAAAGTTGGCGTCATTTGTGAGGTTGCAATTAATCACACATAATTGCTCACAGTCTCTGTAGTACCTACTAAGTGATTTTGTAAAACATGGTTAGACCACAGATGTGATCCAGTTGGTGCTCTGTACCCGGCCCGGGATTTCACTGCTGATGGGATGGTCAGTTCAGACCTGACAGCCCACTGCCAGTAAATCATGTGGTCCACACCAAAGCGTTATTTGGCCCATGGGCAGTATAGTATCATCATTGTTGCAAAGCACCGAATAATAAGGCAGAGACGTATACTAACAGTTTGGGATAGCCAGATTCATCTGATTCATTTTAATGAACAACTAGGCCAGAAAAGCAAACCCGACCATCTGTGCTGCAAAGACACTGAATGCTGGAATTTTTTTTTTCCTCTTCATTGTCATATTGCTATATCAGCACATGTGCTAACTTCAAACCTTTCCCATAACACATGTGCTCCAATTGCAATCATTTGGATGCAATTTGGTTTATGCTTCCATTTCCCCCCTGTTGATACGAGCGGGGCGGTTGTTGTTGCCGTTGGAAATGCTTTGACATCTCTGTCTCGATTTCTTAATGTTCCTCTACGTGACCTTGTCCAATCAAACCTAACAGGTACTGGCACACACGCGTCTGACTTGATCTGAAAACACATACAATTATGTGCTAGTCGTTTGTGATTTGTAATTGACGGTGCTTAAAAAATATGCACATAGCTTCCTAATGAGCTAAATAAACAGTCAGTATCCCATTGCAGAATATGAGGATACGGGAAAAGCATCTTACACATCCTTTCATTGAATATTAAACTTCTAAACTTGAATTAATGCCAGGTGACCTATAAACAAATAAAAATAAATAAAAAAGAACCCAGACGTGTAAAGAAACCAGTATCAGTCTGAGTGTTAACAGCTCGTTCGGTCACTTTTGCCTGCATTCAACTACCCAATTTTAAGTCCTCAATTTCTGTCTCTGTTCACCCCAGGCTTCCATTGAAGTGATGAGGAGGGAGAGAGAGGATTGTTTCAGCATCACCAGGATGATGCACTGAATCTAAGATCTTACTCACCTCCAATGAGATACCCAATGGAAAACCTTCACTAACGAAGCTTTTCCACTTTGGGAGCATAACTGAGTGTTTGTGTGTGGCTTTGCACCGATCTGAGTGGATATATCAGCTCAGCAGACATTAACTCAGGGATCTCTCCAATTGCTATCGGCAAGCATAACCTTATTATTAATATTACTATTAGGTTAAAATGAAGCGCACCAAACAGTGCTGGACGCACTGATTCATGCTAATTGTGATAGCTCCATTTCTCTTTGCTGAGCCAGAGGCGTTTAGTAGCTGATATCTGTTCCATTAACAAATAGGGATGTGACAGTGCCACGGGGTGAAAACATATTACAGGTGCTAAACGGATGGGCTCAGTGAATGTAAAGCAGAGTCAACAGTTGAATAATTTTGATTATTAACTTGCTGAGTTGAAAGTGGCAGGATGCAAGGCTACTCTGGAGGGAAGAAGAGTAAGAAAGTTAATGAATGGACAAAGTGTGGTCATGGTTAAAAAATAACATCAAAATGATATCTGCGTGCTCCTTCTGTGCTAAGCAGTTGAGTCTACAGCATATTAGCATGGCCATGGCAATGATATGTGTGGAGTCTCATGGAAAATTCATCCTGTGTCACAAGTTTCCAGAAGTCTCCTCACACTCATCCTGACGTAAATAACTCTGCATACTAGCCTTCGGCCTCAACTCTTATTAGACAAAACAGAGCTGTCTTCTGCATTGGTGGAACACCAGCTTTGGTCTCGCATGCTTTTTGGAGAAGAATCTTTTGCTTCATTTCTATAACTCGTTTTATTCTTATCCCTTTGACTTTTTTAGCTAATGAGGACTTGTTGCTGGATCTTGCTTTTGAGGAAAAACATTTTTAAATTTCATAGGGATAGTTAATAGATTTTAAGGTTCAAAGAGACCAGAGCATTTATCTAATGTATTCTCTTTTGTAGCATCAACTTAGTAAATTCTGTATGAACTCTCACAACAGCCCCTCCAGATCAGCAAACTTGGATCAGGTGAAACGACAAGTTAGAATTAAAAATAAAAATTCTCAAAGAAAAAGAAAAAATATATATTTGTTTAGTGAGAAAGAAACACTTCATTTCATCACAACAGTTCAGATACACAGTTGTCTCATGCCTTTACTGTGTCTGACACTTCTACCAGGACCTGATGAATGTAACCCAAGTGTCCCTTGAAGACCTGTACATGGTGGAGTGACAGCTGGAGGTCACAAAGAGAACCCAGAGCATTTAATGGGACAACTCCGAAGATTAGGCTGTTGAATCCCACTCAAAGTTGCTGTTTGCAAAGTGGCATATTTTTTCAGCATTTGTATTTTTTATTATACTAGCAAATACAACTATACACAAAAATACTAAAAGTGAAACAAAACATCATATCTGGGTGCACTGAAAAATTCTATTCTACCCAGAAAAAATGTTTTTGGTTCAGCAGACAAAAGAGTTCCATCTCTTCCTGCCTTCTAAAAAAACAAACCAAGCCTTTTCATTTATTCTCTCCCCATAACACTTCCAAATACTTCAGGTTTACCTAAATACAAACCACCTAATTCCAAACCACGAATCAGTAAATCATCCCAGTTAGAGCTGCCCATCTTGTCATGGATATAAAGAGAGCCTAGAGGAAAAGCTTTGGTCAGATGTCTGACACTCAGCTGCCTAAAACGAGGCAAAATGAAAAAAAGCAGCCATACCGACATCATTGCCTTCCAGCTCTGGGTTCCTCAAGGCAGGATTCTTCTGAAGAGTATGCACAGTTTGGGGCACGTGGAAGGAGTTGAGATCGTTATTAATACTACAGCTTAGGAGAAAATTACCTAAGACCCTAACTACTGTTTAATGCACTTGTGACGGAAATGACAAATTTACAGCAGGAGAATTCAGTTATTTAGCAGATTACGTGCTGATAAAAATTAATGAAAATACCCCAATAAGGATTTATATAGTTACAATATTATTAAAAGTTTATAACTGCTTGCTAATTGGCATCAGTAATGAAAATTAATGTGGCTACATGCACTTAAGTATTTCACCCGGTAATGAGGAAATGAACAGCATCATGAAATACAGCTAATAATTAATACGACATATATTTTATTAGACAAATAGTATGTCCAAGGCTTTGCCAAGAGAAGGAGCTACAATTATTCAGCCTGCATGTAGCATGCAGCGGTACTGAGTTAGCACTCCAGCTAGAGAGGTTGAGAACCACACTTGGTGACATAGGAGCATCCAAAAGAGATGCGATATCACAGAAAAACAGTGCTGACCCTGAGGAAACATTTGTTATTTCTCTGTACCTCAAATGTTGCAAATTTGCAAATGTTATGTTTTGCAAATGTGTTTGCCAAATGATTAAAAAAAAAAAAAAAAGGAAAAGAAATGTGGGGACATGAGAGTGAAATTTTGGCAGTAGGGCTGCATATCTGCAAAGGAAAGGTGCATCAAAGAATCTGCACATCTCAGAGTCAGACCTTGTAAAAGCAGTAGAAGTGGGAAAGTTTGAGTCATTGTGCCAGTACCTGGTCTCCCTGCACAGGATGTTTGGATCAGCACCACAGCAGAGGCAATCAACACGCTTGGTTGAGAACTACCTGGGAAGAAGCGTGAAGGACAGGAGTGCTTTCCAGATCTTGAGCTGTTCTGAATGTTAGCATCTTTGCTAAGCAGGTACCATCCCATATGAGGATCACAGTCCCCATTCTCGACTGAACATACGTGCTTCCATGTTGTTTTTTCCCAAAGCAGTTAGTGTTTTGACATTCATGTAATAGCCTGATGAATAAAGAAATCCCAGGAAGTGGGTGGCCCAACTTTAATCTTTTTTTTTTTTGTTGTTGTTGTTGTTGTTGTTGTTGTTGTTGTTTTTTGTTTTTTCTGAAATGGTTCGAATGCCATCTTCAGTTCCTTAGGGTGTCCACTAACAATAAGGATAAACAAGTTATTTTATGAGCTGAAAATTGGGGGAGATAGAAAATTTTAAGCAGATGCTAGAACATAGAGCACCTATTTCTAGTTGGACATCCTAGAACATACTCTTCCTTCAGATTTATTCCTTCTCTTGGACCCGGATGATTAATCTCAAATTCCTTCCTGCAAAATGGCAAAGATTCCAAAGAATGAGGAGAAAACACTTCTACCCTACTCTTGGTTATAATTATGATACTTTTCTATTATAAACTGAGGAAGTCAGGAGTAGTTTTCTGGTGTCGTGTTGAAGCTGTGCCATTATGTGGGAAAATTTTTGACAATTCTTTGGATAGGGATTCTTTGGATTCCTCCTTCAGGAAGGGAATAGAAACTAAATTCCTGCAGGGAGGAACTGAACATCGCTTTGTCAGTCCTGGAGGGCTCCTATAACCACAGAGTTACTGTTGTAAAGACAGATTCTATCATTACTTTTTCAATCTTCTTCTCTGGTGGGAAGCTAGATGAAAGATTTGCAGGACGTAACTTTGATTCACTGTACTCTTCTCAAAGGCAGCCATGAGAGCCAGGTTCTGTTATTTTTTTCTTGCCTCCTTCCTGGGCCATGAGTTCATCCACAAATTAGAAAGGATTTATCAACTTTTTATCAGGGTGATGTTGTGAGAGTAATTGATATTTGTTAATCATTGGATGAACCTTCAGAGAAATCCATAAAATACATAAGGCCTTTTATTGATGCAGCTTGTTTGACCACTTTCAGACATTTCATGGAGTAAATTGGAAGTTAACTCTCATAGCAACTGATTTACCTTTATAATACCCAACACATCTTGCATTCAGAGATTTATTGCACTGAATACCACTTTTTCATGTGATATTTGTTCTTAAAATTGATCGTGAATTTATGCGTAGAACAGCTCGTTTCCTTACTAGCCAGAAAAAATCTTATAAAAAACTTATCATAGTGAAACCCTTCATTTTTCAATGACTCTTCATTTTTTATCTTCCTTTACTCCATGCTTATTTAAAGAATATGTTTAAAATACAATTGCAGAGATGTATGACACCTTTTGCCTTCACTTCATCATATATAAATAAATTAATACAATGAAAGGAATCAAGTTTCCCAGACTGTTACATGCCATCAAAGGACTAATTTTTCCTATCTGTCCTCCTCTGATTTAGTGTTCGAAGTACTGACCTTCTTCACAATGACTCACTCTGGTAGAATGTTTTCCCAAGGGATGTTTGTCTGGGAGACAAGTGATTTTATTTCAGATCTCAGCTAGAAAGTCACCTTTTGTCTGTTTACTTTGCTTTGGAGAGGTATCTTCATCTTTGTGTTCAAAAACAGTTTACAATATACTTTTCTATTATCTGGATTACCAAAAAAAGCCAACTTATATGATAGCATTAATTACACTTAATTTTAAACCTCTAACTCGTAGATTTTTCATCTCAGCTGTAATTCTAGATTCTTTTTAAAGACTATAGAAATAAACAGGCAGTTTTAGGGTAAAATTAATCTCATCCTGAATTAGAGTTTAATGAATGTCAGAAAAGTCCTGATTTAAAGCACTTATTTTTTTTTTTTCATAGACTAGACTTTTTTTTCATAGACATAGACTTTTTTTCTTAGTGATGGAGCCAGTGATGGTAGGATGGAGACTGTACTGTAACTGCCTAGATCTGGGGAAGATGAATCTCATCCAGAAATGGGGAGTAGTGGTAGCATATCTGAGACCACAAGAATATATTTCCTCTCTCTGCTCTTCCAGCTGAGGAAGAATACAGCAGAGCTGGCCACACATCACAAGTAAGATAAAAGGCGCAACCAGAAGTGAAGAGTTTAGCACAAAGCCATATGTAGAGCTGCTCAAAGCTGCTGACAAATAATGTTGAACTTCTAACAAAATGCAGAAAATCAAAGCCTATTCAAAAAGCATTTAATGAATGAGGGCTGGAGGGGGGGAGGATGGAGGAGATGGGGATGGAGGGAAGACAAGAGACATTCATTTAGTAAATTGTTCAGCAAGAAGGCAAGTGTAATCTCAGCCCTATAGCTAGTCCCTCGGGGTTGTTAAGTGTTTCCCTGTATTCAGCAGAACAGAAAAGGTTTACATCACCCTTCCCAGCAAAGTGATATTTGGGCTGCCTTTTCTCCAATCTACTTAACATCCTCATTTGTATTCTACTTTTCTGAATTCTATTAAAATAGTGATGGTTTTCCACAGTTCTGCTAAATTCTGCTGTTCTGCTGTCCAATATTAAATTACAGACCTTTCCTCTTCTCCTCCTCCTTTTCCATTCCTTTCTTTTCTGCTCCACCCTGAACATCCCAGGGGTATTTGCATTTGTGTGGCAAGTACTCAGATTTTTTTTCACATGGTTTACTGCAGCATGACATGGACTATTTAATTGTAAATTATTAAGTCATCTGTTCTTTCCTGAAATGGTTCAGAGTGGAATGACAGGAAATTATTCCTAGTGGAGTGACAGGATATGATATGATGAAATCACGATTCACATGTAAATTGGATGTCTGCTGATAGAAATCCAAAGTCCACTGAGAATTCACAAAAAGAAAATGCTGCAAGGTTTACCCATTGGGTAGATTATTTATTAATGAATAGCCCCTGTATTAAGTCTGTCCACTGATAGCTGTTGAAACCCCAGAGGGATTTTTTATTTTCCTTTAGTTGTGGTTTGATGTGAAGGTTTTAGACAAACAGCAACATTTTTATTCGACCTATATATATTTTCCCCTCAAGTATCTAATCTGTCAATCATCTATATACACATGTATATGTATAAATATAAGATCTGACCGCTAGCTGGCATAAGTCATTCCAGCTTTCTAGCTTGAATGGAATTGTGCCATGTTACCCATGCTGATGTTCTGTAAACCACAGATTAAACCACACACAGCTACACAGATATTGTCATGCTTCTTTATTTTTGCTCCTTCCAGAAAGCTGTCTGCACAAATTATCTGTCTGGCTTCCTCTGATTTACTTTAAAAGTGTAACATTAATTTTAAATGCAAATTGCAATAATTAAATTTGACCTTATAAACTATCAGATGTGATGGGAATTTCCCTTCCTGAATTTTTTTTTCTTAAATTGGAAAGGAGCCAAATCAAACAAGAAGGGAATTTCAAAGTCAAAACAGATACCTTTGTGGTTAGGGATTCTGCTGCAGTAACAAAAAAGAAAAAGTGTATATTTATATGTTTATGTATGTCTCTGTGTGTGTAGAACGTTTGTATAATATAGATGTTAACCACGAAGTATCTGAGGACTTTAAATCTGTATATAGAACTGAGAGTAGTTCATCTTTTGTTGTTAAGGGAAAACAAAAACAAAAACAATCAAAGTGACCCACATATATATATATATATTTTCTTTCTTTAATAATGGATACTTTCAGATACCTCCTAAGGTCCTATTCCTCCTGTCATGTTTAAAGGGTTTATTGTTTCCAGAAAAGCTTTTGCTGCTCCCTCTGGAGACTGAGCTGATCTAAGGTAATATTAATTCTGTGCCTCTCTCTTGTCGGAACTCGACTTCAAACGGAATAAATGAGATGAGAGCTGAAAGAGAGGTTATGCAAGCTGTCATCCTCCATTGTGTTGGAGGCATCAATGACTCTCAGAACAAATTAGGTGTCACTCTACTAAATCGCAGTCAGAAAGGCAAATCAGTTTATAGAAGACTTATTTGGTCTCCTGGAAACCTCTTGCATTCAGAGCACAGTTAATCTTCCTTTTCTTTCAGTAATTTTTAAAATCCTCATTTTTTTAATTTCTTTTTAAACAAAGATGAAGCAGAATTTCCTCCCGATGACTCATAACATTCCCCATACAATTCGTGCTGATTTGTTCAGTCTAATTTCTCTCTCTCTCCAAAAGAAAGAAAAAGAAAGAGAAAAAAAGTCCCATAGAGGTTTGTCTCCCTCCTAGAAGCAAGAAAGAGAAATGACTACATATGTTTTACTAGAGTTCTTAATTTTGGGATTGTGGCTTGAGGAAGAAATCTGTGATAAAAAGTGTATCTGTTGTCAAATACGATTCCTTCCAGTTTTGCAAATCTTACTGATTCTATTAATTCTTTATCAAGTGACTCTCAATCTAAAGAAGAGGAATTAGCATTACTTAACTAACCAGCTAATAGTTCAACTCTGCGACCCTGATTTAACACTTTTCTTTCCCCTGTAAAGAGGTGAATATATATTTTTTTGTATTCTGGGTTGCACAAGGAGCTTTTTTCTTTCTTGATAGGGTGATGTGCAATCAGGTTTTCACTCAGGAAGACATGCTCATGACTTCCCGAAAGAAGAAAATTGTCCTGCTTTTAACAGAATCAGGGAAAGATAGAATGAATCTCATATAAGCTTAGCACTCTAATTCATGAAGGTTATGTCTGTATTAGCAAGGAGCATGATGCAACAGGAGCGCGCTGCAGACTTGGTGCTGACACTTGGTGCTTTCATCCACATCTATTTAAATTTAAGGTGATTTACTTCAGACCATCTTTAGCATAGGCCTATGGACTAGAACCCGATAGTGGTATCAGTGCGTCAAGTGTGCTCTTGAAGAGCATATTATAGGTTTTTTTCATTCAAAAGTTTTCAAGGACCCGTCCATGTCAAGAGCCAAACATAATAACTGAGGACTGTCGCAAGATATGCCTCAAAAGTCTGGTCTTAATCCAAACTGAATTAGTTTCTCATATAGTCCTAGACTATAGGAGCTTATAATTAGCACTATAGGGTGCAGACCCTGAAGTGAGTCTCAGAAGTCCCAACATCACTTTGTGATTCAATCCATAAGTGACTTGCAGATTCAGCCCCAAATGATTTAGACACACAGCAGCCCAGTGACAAGTTTCCTAAGGGATATCAGATTTCATTACTTTGAATTTTAGAGAGTCTTTGTACTTCACCATGGATTGAGAGATCAAGAAGGTAGGGAAAGGGTCAAATGACTAAAATGAGCAGCATTCAAGGAAGCTGTCATGAGACTTACTTAGCAAACCCCTAAACTTTTCAGTAGGCAATTTCTGGGCAAAGATCAGAAATTAAATCCAACTGACAACAGTTAAATAAGCAGCCAAACTTCTCTTAAGGCTAAACATGTAAGACAAGTGTGCCCAGTCAAAAAGGAACTGGCGACACTTCTGCTCTATTGTATATATGAAAAAGGTGTTAGTGCACTCAAATGAGAGATGTTACTGAAAGCCCAGCCTGCCTAATTTGAAGCAGGGATATAAATGCAGTTCTTCTATTTTTCAGCGAAGTCCTCACACCACAGATACATTAGGTATTTGAAAAAAAGGCTTTCTGAATCACTGTAGTTGACATTTTTCTGCTTCAAGAGATAAGAATTGTACTTTTGAACCTCCTCAGGCACAGGATGGAGCTGAACTCAGATCCCCCGCGTGATGGAAGACAGATCCAAGACTTGATTAGTCATAAGAACACAGTTAATTCCCTTCCTTCCAACCTTAAAAATAAAGACTCTTACTTGAGCTTGTTTGTTTTCATTAAAGAAGAGACAGAGGGCTTATGGCTGCAAATCCCAACTGGATGTAAATGCCTCCTTGCTGGAAAGGTTAGAATGGCAAAATCATGAAACCACAGGGATGTTCTACTGAGTTTTCTCCACATTGCCTTAACTTACTAACTATCCTCCTCATTAGTACCAAACCCATTCTGTGGATACAGCTACAGTGTCTAAAAACCTACAGACTAAGTTCTATGCCACCAAACATTACGATATCAAACAGTCTCGTATGTGTAACCACATGGCTACAGAATGTCAAAAGAAGCCGATGCTTTAGTGCTCACAGAATGCAAAATGCTACTGCAAAATAAGTTGTCCAAGATAAAAGGAGGAAGATAGATCAGACTCAGTGTCAGCTCTCTGATATTCAGGTCATAAAATCTTTCTTTCTTCTTAGCACATTGTAAGGGTTCATGAACAGAGATGCTTGAAAGCAACTAAACATTTTCTGCTAAAGTTCCTTCTAAGTTCTAAACACATTTGATTTTCTAGTGTTCATACATTATTTATACTTGTTTTCCCCTTGATATTATGGCAAATTAACTGGCAAATTAACTGGTAAGATTATTTGTAGAACTAGATCCTTTTTTAACATCATATTGCCTATTATTTGAAAAAAAAGTTTCATATGCATTATGGTGTGTACGCACAACATAGGAGACTTGCTTGTATGAGCTTACTTTATGCAACAGAGTGGTGGAAGGCGCTTTCAGATAGTGTTGCAGCACAGAGGTAATAAACCAGGAGATAGTCACGGCTTCAAATGGTGGGATGGAGGCCCCATTTTCTATATTTGCATCAATTTCCATGATCCACCTACTCTGTATCAGCAAAGGTGGGATTCTCACACTTTGGCTACTGAGTTTGATCTAGTTATTTTCCTGGGTTTGCTCTTTTCCTGGGTGTATTTTGTTGCACTTAGGTCTCTCTCACGTTTTCTTACTAGAGCTGTTTGGCTGATCATTTGAGTAACAGGTATCTGAGAAAGCAACCTCAGATGCCGAATTGTCCTCCCACTAAGCACACACGTGATGTGGGATCCCTAAACCCAATACCAGGTTGTTTAGCTTAGCCAGCACTCATAGCATTAATTCCAGCAGTGGTCATGTTGTGTAGATGGACAAGGTTTATTTTCCAGGTGAAAGTATGTTGAAAAGCTGGGAATTTCCCTTATATCATCAGAGATTAGGATAGGGAAGAGAATCAAGGTGACTCCTTTTGCAAACAAAGGGCTAATTCCTCTCATATTGGTCATGGTAGAATTCATAGCAATGTGCTAGCAAGGTCCTGTTACTGAACTAGTAGATGAATGTTTTCAGTCCTCTCATCCTTGACTACTCAAAAAGAAAAATGCCATGGTCTGCCCATAAGTAGATATTTGAAAAATTCTGACATCTTGAAATATATTCATAGTTGCAACTTTATTTTTCAAACATTTCCAAGGTTTGGGCCTACAAGAGGGATTTACAGAGCTGTCTTAGTGTTAAAATAAATAAAATGAGATGTTTTGCAGGCAGACACTGAAATAGAGTGTATTTACCACACAAACTGTATTCACAGCAGTGAGAAAAGCAGAGCTTAACCACACTTACAGTTTCACTTATTTGATGTACTCATGGAGTACATCAAACATGGGCTGAAAATTGGTGAAAGATGGGAAACAAAGGAGCAGAATAGTCAGTAGCACAAGGTGAACAGTGGGATGCCTCGCCTCATTGTTTTGCATTAGATCTCGTGTTTGAAATCTGTATTAATGATCTTGAAAGAGGGTAGTACTGAGGTTAGCAAAACTTGCCGATGACACAAAGTTATTTAGCTAGCATGGGCCAGAGGGATCCATGAGGAACTTCAAAGAGCCTTAACTAAACCATGTGAGGACTAAAGTGAGGGCAAATCAAGTTCAATGCCAATAAATGCAAAGTAAGGCATACTGAAGGGAAAAAAGTAAATTAAACAGTTTGTACACCTGACAGGGTTATACATTCACTGTCTCAACCCAGGGAAGGGATCTGGGTATCAGTGAAGACAGATTCCTACACCATATGCAGTTAAAATATATATATATATATATATATATATATATATTCAAACAAGATGTGAGTGTTCATAAGAACTGAGATTGAGAGTGATGTAGTAAATACTACACTGCCATTCTGTAAATCAAAACGTGGTCTCATCTGGAAGATTTTGTGAAGTGTTATTACACTACCTTTTTTTTTTAAAAAAAAAAGATAAAAAATTAAGAAAAAAATCAAAATTAAACAGGTCTCACCTGCAGCTGATGAAAATGATTTGGGCATTAAAAAAAACACAAAAACATCAGCAAAACAAACCGCCACATAGAATGATTGAAAAGATTGGGAAGAGTTACCTTTGAAAGGAGAGGGACGAAAGGACATAATGAAAGGACAAAATAAATGGCTTAGAGAAGATAGATTAGGTGTTTCTCTTCAGCTTGTGGCAGGACAGGAGAATGTGCAATAAAATTAAGGAGGGTAGCAAGTTCATGTCAGATAAAAGGCAACTGTAGTCTTCTTTTTTCTTACAATGAGTGATTAAGCTGGAGAGCCTTCTGACACACTGAAAGTGAAAACTAAAGGACACTTCAAATAAACATTTAAACAGATAACAAGAATTGCCAAAGTTGAAGTAAGAAAAACCAATTATTTGTTGAAAAGCATACGAAAGATCTTTTTTAATGCCAGGCTTTTTGAACTTTCCCTTGAACAGACTTCTTATGTCTGCGCTGAAGTCCTACAACTTTGGAGGCAAAAGCCTGTTAGCACCCAGCAGCTTGTGCCAGGGTTAATTCATGCATTGTGCTTTCTGTATTAGTTGTGCATGCCAAATATCAGTCTTTTTGTCCTGTGCACCAAATATTACTTTACTTATGCACCATTTTTCCCCCCACAGATGCTCTGGGTGCCGTGTATCTGGAGAGATGTGTATGCAAAGATAAATCTCATAATATTAAAGCTTATGAAATCTAGTTCTACACCGAGCCTACTTCACAGACTAGTTTCTTGGCAGATGTATCATCATACAGTAGGGACACTAAGGATCCCTGTAATGTCCTGTGTTTAGGGCCCCAAATTCTTTAAGACATGGTGCTGGCAAGTCACAGAGAGAAGACACTCGATTAGATGGATGGCAGGTCTGACCCAGTGTGACACCATGCATGTTGCTATAATTGTGTACACAGCCAGGCTATCCATACCAACACAGTCTATTATTACTTGTCCTCCCTCTCCCATGGACCTCGTGCTTCAGCAAGCCATCAATATTTATCTTTCAGACCGCGGGTTCCTGCAGTAGAGGTATGATGAATGTCTTTATGCTTGTGAGCTGTCAAGTACAATGGAGCTTCCACGCTCCCAAAGCCTGAACTTGTGCTCTTGAGAAAACAGGGAAATGTTGAAAACTTTCCACATTATCCAGTCCATTCTGCTTATCTTGTGAAGGAGGAAAGGAGATATATTCCTTTTGTCTTACCATGAATGCCAGCCTGGTGTCCCCCAATACCTGATACAGTGACTGGTCACCAAGACCTGCAGTGCCCGACTGCTCTCTGAGACTCCCCTTCCCGGTCATTAAAATGGAAATGGCATCTGACAGCCATGAACATCATTTCACTTCCAGCTTCCCCAATTATCCCCTTCTTTCTACTGCCCTCCCACTCTGTGTGGGGAGAGAAATACATTTTCAGAGCTGTCATTTTAAGGAATAAATACTTGAACCATCAATAACTGCTTGCACTTTGCCCCAGCTGAATGAAAACCTCCTTTGTGAGCACAGAAGCAAATAATATGCAGTTAAGTAGAAAGAAGCTACCTGAATGTACTTATTTCAGCTAACTATTTCTGTATTATGATAGCCTGTTTCCAGGAGATCAAAAAAAAAAAAAAAAAAAAAGAAGGCAGTGTTGTTTTTTCACACTGTGAGAAGCACAAACATCATTTAAATGCCCCCTCAAAATATTCATGCATCAAAAGCCATAGCAGCCTCCGTCTATTCTCCAGCTGGCTTTCAGCCAACATTGTTATATTGTTGCTGCATCATGATGGAAGTAACAGGCAGAGAAAAAAAAAAAAACAGGGTGGAAGACAAGCCTTTAAAAACAAATTTAAGCAAAGCACACACCCCTGTAACACCACTTCAAATTTCATTAAAGATAAAACTCACTGATATTTGCTAATTTATTGGTTTTGTTCTACAAAGACTTGCAAATTATGTTTTAAATGTAAACTTCTAGGATTCTGTTTGCAGGCTCTTTCTCACCCGCAGTTTTTCTTTTTGTTTTGTTTTCATTAAAATATAAACAGCATATACATGGTTTTCTCAGCTGATGAGTACAGTACAGCTTCACCTAAACTGGCAGTTAGCTCCCTAATGGCTGTAGTCAAAAACATAGGAAGAGTGAAAGTCAAACCAACGTAATCTGAGCATCTATTGGGCTTTTTGCATGACAAAGTCTATAGTCACCTACAAGGTAATTCTTACATCAAGCCAGTAACATTTTCATGAGCTGATCTTTGAGAAAGCTATCCAGTTTCTACTTTGACATGTGAGTACACAGAGACCCTAGTTAAGTTGTCCCAATATTTTATTGCCCTTAACTAAGCTACCATTGAAAAATTCTCATAGTCAATGGAGATTTCACAGAAGACAGAAAAGCATGAGGAGCACTCTGGGTCCCTGAATATGACTTAAGTGCTACCCCTCAGATCTTTTGAGTGCCTCCAAATTTCTGAGTACCTGATCCTGGTTGAATATCATCCTGCCCAGCCACCTCACCTAAATCCTCTGTATAGTCAGTGTCCAAGGTGACTTCTCTGACAATATACAAAGGGTAATCCAGACCATCTTTCTCCTTCCATAAAGACGCACTGCATCACTCAGAAATAAGCATATGAACATCTCATAAAGTGGGCAATACAGTTTCTAGGCTCTTTTGAACCTTTACTGAAACCATTTTAACAGTAAAGGTATCAATAATCCCTGTTGGCTGCGTGGTGTCTGAACCACTGTGCATCCAAAAAGGCAGCACCACTGTACAGACCCAAAGAAGGACAGACACAGAATGAAGCTTAATAGTTAGACCATTCCATCTGGAAAGCAATCTTTAGCAGTCAGATAACAGCTTCAATGTAATTATTGCAATGCCTAAATTTTCTGTTCACCTTTCATTTAATAATAAATATATACATATACATATATGTGTGTATATGCAGGTACATAACTCTGGGATCAGGGAATAAACTTCAGATTTCACTCAACCTTAGCTGAGCTCTCAGAATAGGATCAAGTCTAACATGAATGGTAGAAACCATCACGACCATTGAAGAATTGCCAGGAGGAGACAAGAATTAATTTCTCCACTTCTACTGGGAAGCCAAGTGTATGTAGAAATACATTCTTTTTAGGAAGCTTAGGCTGAGTAGGAAAACATTTAACAAATATAGGTGCCTATAGATTTTAATAGTTCAAAAGAGCACATGGTGCCTATTCCCGTATGGATTGACGCAGAACATATTTCATCCAGACTTTGGTCAGTGTTCTCAATGCAATTTCTTATTTCTTTGTTTTAACTTTCCAGTTAATATTCTGCTCTCACGATTGCCAGCCTAGGTCTCTAAGTCCCTTCCATTCCATGCAAGGCTCCCTGCGAAGCTTTGTGAATTTTACTTCACTAGTGTAGCATATAAGAAAGTTCAAATAAAGGTGGTTTGGTGAACACTTGGTGGGAACAGGGCTGCCCAGCACACCTCCCAGGTGCTCTTCAACATCTCCAGAAGCAAATCTTTGGCTCCAGTTGCTGGAACTGCTCTCCTTGGTCTTGATATCCTTTGGGTAAGGCTGGGCTGTCATTTTAGACCGATGGGCTATGTTTGCTGGTTGATGGATGTCTCCACCCTGCCAGCTGAAAATCATCCAAAAGTCAGCTATAGCAGATGTGACATGCAATTACAGTGTCACTGAAGGATTCCAGACATTGGCTTGGTAATTCTAAGAATTCTTTTTTACTTACTAGAAAATTCCCATTTTTCCTACATATTAAGATTTTCAGCCATTTTTACCTTGATGAAAGATGTATGCCAGCAGCATTTTATGCGGCATTTTATTTCACTAAAACCAAGATTTGTTTCATCTAATATTATGCCTATAGATGACCTAGCTAAGATTCTAAGCTAAGATCCTCCTTGGCTACTTCTCTTGGATGTCGGGGAGACACACCTTCACAAAATCATCCCAGTCTAAGGTTGGATGAATCACCCACTGGAGCTGCTCTTTTATTTCTACTGGTGAGGAAGCTTTGAACAACTAAACTCTAAATTTAGAGGTCTCATTTAAGAGACTAAACACAGAAAAGCTGAAGTTACAACTACACAAAGCGGCCTGTTTCTTTCCCTTTATCATACCTCAGATATGGTATGAATCAAAACAGAAGGTGTCGGTACACCAGTGTTATAGTATTTGATATACTGTGCTTTGGGCACCCTTATATTCAGGACAGTTGCTTAGCAACTGGGATACAGACTTAGGACTCAGAAAGTCTGGGATCTCTTCTCTACCCAATGTGATTAGCCTGACTTGGATAAATTACTTCACCTTTCTATATTTCTCTTTTCCTTTGTACTTTTATTTGTTCCGTCCCTTATGAAATGCTTCAGCAACTTTTCGAAGGTGTCACATAGTTCAAATAATGAAATTTTTCCTCTCCTACAAACCTGCAAATCCTAGAAATGGAATTTAGGCGTTATCCCCTCTCACTACCTGTCTCTCACAGGTAACTATATTCTCCTTAACTTTCAGCATGAACACAAAACAGATGTCATATCTGCAACCCAAGAGCTGGACACTTCAGTGAGGAAGTGTTTTTTTCTGTGTGTGTGCAAGTTTCTGAACACAATCAAGAATCTAAGTCTCATTTGGCAGAATATCAATAGACTTTATATGTGTTATGTCCAATTAGTCATATTAGGAGAACAGAATTTGCAAGATAGCATACTCTTGGCTCGCTTACATATGTATGCTACTACTACCATCATCAACTAAGGTGGACAGACAGTGGAGCTAATATTAGGCCTTCGTTAGGGCACTCTGTGCTTGACTGGTAGTTCGTAGATGTTCAACACGAGCAGTGAGATGCGAGGTTTTGTCATCCAAGTTGGGAGCTCTGGCTGATAGGCAGATGAATGAAGACTTGGCTCCAAAGTCTGTAACCCTTTGATTTCATGGTTGTTTTCTGCATCTTGATCTCACTGCAGCTGCCACCTCAGAGAACAGGGTGAGAGTAATTGTGTTGGCTTGCCTCCAAAGCCCAGAGGAGTAGTCACTTGCTGCTCTCCTAGATTATCTGCCAGGTAAACAGAAAGGTTAATGATGTAGAGCTTGATTACTCCGCTAAAAAGAAAGCAGTCAGCTTGATCCAAAAATCTTTATTGTGTGTGTAAGGGAGATGCGTTAAAAAGGTTCAGAACTGGAATGTGTTGTCTGCTGTTCTCCATCTCTGGACATGGGAGTATTTGCCTTCTGGCACCTATGGTCTTATAAGTAATAGCTTTTTGCTGCATATCTATCTATTTGCCCCAAGCTCTTCCTTTCATTTTAAGACATTTACAACAGTTTTGTTTATAAAACCGCTCTTCTTGATGACTCATCACCAGGAGAAGCATTTGAACACATTTGTCCCTGAAACAGATTGAGTAGCACTAGCTGAAAATGTATACATATAAATACATATATGTATATACAAACACAAATATACATGTGTGAGTGTGTGTATGTCATGAACACAAGTTTTCTGGAGATTGTCCTTAACACAAATGTAAAGCAGGACTAGTAAGGCAAATACAAGAACACCTCCAAAAAAAAAAAAGAAACAAGATAGAAAAAAAAAAATAGAAACAAAGGAAAACAAAAACAGGAAAAATAAATGCAGCCAAAGGAAGCCAACTGAGCAAATGAGCAACAGGCAACAGCAGCAACAAAACTATAGGGTACATAGCAAAGAATGAAAGAATTCAGCATTTTTTAAGAGAGAAAATCTTGTAGACGTGTTTGTGAAGCCTGGTTTACTTTTTTTTTAAGAAGAGTCTACTTTCAGTCAAAGTGTTTAATATTAGAACAAAAAAACAAATAAACACACCAAAAAAAAAGAAAAAGAAAACACTTTATGAACCCAGGAGAATGGAAATCTTCCAGCCTTTGGCTGAAAAAAAAGAGAGATTATCCTGGCCCAGAACTAAAATACTGAAGTCAAAGCCCAATATATTTCTCTTCTTCTTCCAAATGTTTTTTTTCTCTTGGCTTGAATTATGTTTCCCATAATACTTGGGGTCACAAAATCCCTTGTCCCACACTTCACTCACCAGACAGTGGCTTTAAAAATGTAAGCTTCCCGTAGGACATAAAATTACGTTATGACTGATTCTGCATTTCACTTATTTTGCTTTCAATGAGTTTGTAAAGAAACAATCCACTTTTTTTTAACCTTTCTTCTTCTGACAAGTCCTAATTATTCTCCAACTCTTTATTGTGATCTGAGGTTAGCAGTAGGAGACTTCAGTGAGGAAGTGTCCACCTTGCCTCAGTACTCTGATAAGCTTTAATATAGAGAACTGGAAGATCCAAACTTCAGATGATCTGTGGGTTGGAGTCCTTCCACAGGCACTAGATTCTCATTAAAGTGCAAGTTTTATGAATTTATTCTTCTCATTCTGCTTATGTCTCTTTTTTTTCTGATGCCAGTTTAGCCAGTTTAAGGATATCTGTAGAGAGTATGTTCCCTGGTATAACTGTAGATCTAACTCTGGGGACCAGCACTGACCATATCCCCATCCTGATGAGGAAGAAAGTCACACTACAAAAGAGACAAACTGGTAGGTCAAATGACTAGTGGTTTCCTTTATAGGGAATAGAATGGTATTGATTGCAACTGAGGAAATGAGAAAGTTTTGGGGCTTTGTGTTTGCTTTTCAGAATGTTAAGACTTAAAAATTACAATCAAAAGAGTCTTCTTCACGAGCAAGGGAGATAAAAGGTGGAGAGGAATGAATGAGGAAAGAATTAAGGACAAATGTCTGAAATCAGCCAAGGTAGAAAGTGCTACAGAAAACCTGAAAAGCTGAAGGGACAGGAAAGATGCCACCAAAGTTGCCTAGAAGTCAAGAGCTGTCAAGCCAATGCAGCCTTAAAAAAAGGAAAAAGTCAGGCAATGTCATTCTTTCTAAGCGTCTACTGGGGCCCAAGGGCACAACAAAAGGAAATCCACTACAGCTGCATGGCGATTGGTAAATTCTTGTTCTCATGTTATGTGCCAAATTCCTTTCTCTTTCGTCCTCCAAGACACGCGTACTCACGAGGAGGGAATCTAGGCATTGAGGGGATTTTCATGTTAAAATGCCAGTTAGGAGACAACTCTCAGCTCTTGATGGGAAGGTGAATAGATAAGAAACTCCATTTCCAGAGTAAGGCAGTGGGGGATGAGATGAGAAGGTAGCAGACAGAGAAAAAAAAGAGGCCAGTTTTCTGAAACACGGGAGTATAGTAATTATCCCTAGGGCTATAGCTTGAAAGCAGACAACAAAGATGAATATCATGCCATCTGAAATCAATGTAATCCTATCATTTTGAGTAAATAAGGTTTTGAGCTTCTACAAAACATAAACTCAAACGAAAAACATTTGTGGCTGTAATTTTTGCAGAAAATGATGATGTGAGCTGCATGTTGGGGGAGATGATGGGTGGGGGGTTAAATACTGATCTTTGTCTTTACCTGACAGCAAATACAATTCTGCCTGATTTCCAGAATCCAGGTGAGATTACGTGTGTTCTTTCTGAGTTAACTTGCACAGCGCTGAAAAAATACATCGGAAAATAACAAAGGGTGTTGCTTTGCTTAGCCAACCACAGCAAGAAATCCCTGTCTGCCCAGTTACCTGTATGTCCTTCTGCCTCATCACCCCTCTGGGATAAGATGCAGCATTTCTCATGACATTGCAGTCACTATTTGCTGCCGGTGGTTTGGGTAGGCCAGGATTTAGAATAACCTCAGATGAGTCCTGCTTTGAGCAAGTGCTGTGCTGCGGACAAGGGAGCTGGGAACAGCTGGCATGGAAAGTGCTGCAGGTGCATCATGCTGCTTGGGGATCCTCCTCCTCCTCTGCAGGAGAAGTCTGCTGGGGCCTGGAATCAGCAGTTTTACAGGTGTTCAGTGTCTCTGAAGTGTCCTTCTTGTGCTTTCATGTAAGACATATCAGTCTTCAGGGAGTGAGCCCTCCTTAAAGAGGGGGAGGAATCTGGTGTTCCTATTCACTCACTCTCCTCAATTTACTCCTGCTGTTGCTCCTCTGGTACTGAAATGAACAGACCATTAAACCACTTGTCCTTTCAGGAGAAGGGATTTGAGTGAATTTAGCAGCGAGAAAGACATCCAGAAGATCTGTTTCCTTATGAGGAACATCCTTTCTGCTCCTTTGAATGAAAGCAGATAGGGAAGTGCATCAGTTCCCATGCATAACATTTGAAGACACGAGGTCTAGTTAATTTTGATCCTAAATTCAAATTTGATAAAAGTAACCTTTTCAAAGCATATTCCTAGTAGCAATATATCTTCCTTATTTTTGTTTGATTGTTATCTCCCTTTTAAAGGCATTAGTTTTGATGCAGTATTTATAACTCCAAATGACAATATGACATACTTGATAATAACCTAAGGAAATTTGAAAAAGAAATCAAAGTGCACAGATTACTTGGTATGGCTTGGATGTGGGGTAGAGGATTTTAGGATTCTCATTCTGCCAAGCCTCAGTTTTTTCTCTTATTTGTCTCCTACATCCATAAGCTCACCAGAGTATCTCTAAATACATGTTTAAATGTACTCCCAGCTGCCAGGCATTACCCTACACCTAATAATCCATAAGTAGATAGATTACATGATTGGTACAAAGCAAGAAATATAGCCTGCCTTCATTTGATGCAATTTAAAAAGCTCATGCAGATTTAAAAGGATACAGGATTCCACTCCAGATGTTCACAGCTCTTTCAGCTGTAGTAATGTTACTAGTATCAGGAGTAACATTTATATATTAAAACCTTTCCTTTAATAAGATAATGTTCACATGATTAGCATCAGATAATAAGACCAAAAATAATGGCAATAGTAGAAATAGAGCTAAAGATCTCTCATACAGCCCTTTTTTCATTAGTTCTTTGTCTCCTACAAAAGAAGTGATAACACACTCACATGAGGATTTTGAAGCTATTTTCACTAAATTACTCAGATCAGCTCATTCATTTAAAACAAGGACACTACCACAATGAACAACAAAGTTTACTCTTACTTTTCAGACCAAAACTTCTTTATTTTGCTCAGGGTGCTGCAAGGTAGCATTAACATTCGTGCCTGACTGGTCCCCTCTTTTGTTTCTAAATAACTCCTTTTCCCATTGCAACATACAAAATAGATGAATGTAAAAATCTTGCCATGGTCGTGATGTCCTTTTGCCTTAATGGAAGGATCAGAGCAGGCACAAGATACCTACTTTCAGACCATACAGGTAGGATGAAATGAATCTGCCTCTGCTGTTTGCCCAGGCGCTGATCTCAGAACACTGCTGAGTGATGGATGAATTATTCTTCCTCCAGTAACACTAAGATCTTTTGTTTGTTTGTTTTCCATCTGAAACCAGGTAATTTGTGATGAATATGGTGGTAGGCCACTAGCATTTTTATCATAAAATACAGTTACTCCCTGAAGAAATGGTCTTCATTCTGTTAAGATACAAAAGCTATTTGGTTTAATAGCAGAGTGCTCCAGATTAAGGTACTAAAACATGAGGAGCAGAACAAGTGTATCTGTATTGGTCTAAGTGATTAAGAAGGCTGTGTCACCTATTTTTAGGTTTCTAGTTTCGTTGCTATTCATACATGTAATGCTCCTGAATCCCTTGGGGGAGACTACGTCTGTATCTGTATATATGAGGTTACTAACCCATCCCTTTGGATACTGTTTTCCTCAGGGATCTCTTGTTCATCAGGACCACAAACACTTTGCTTTTTGGGGGAAGCTTCATCTTTAACAGATAGAAGTTTTTGTTTTGTTTTGTTTTAAAAAAACTAACATTTTGCAGATAGCCAAAAATGATGCTCCTTACATATAGAGTAACCCCAATTCCTCTTTTCCTTCCCAGCTTCTTCCACAATGCCACAGCATTGTGGTTGTTCTCCAGATTTCCATAACAAGCTTAGCCAGGCCCATAAAAGAGCAATTACATAGCCGTAAAACATTTCATGTTTTGATCGTATGAATTCAATTGCTGGAGGCATAAGGGACCATTCACCCTCTTCTCTTTCTTTTCCTTTTTTTTTTTTTTTTTTTTTTTTTTGTGAGGTGTGCAACTTTGGATGATGGGCTGATGTGTATAAAGTTTTAGTGCATGTAGCATGTGTTTGTCTCTGAAGTCTGAGAGCATGTGAGTCATCATAATGGCTTGAGGTTGTAAGTAACATCAATGATGAAAACATTAAACCACAAAAACAAGTTACCCTTGTAATGGTTCATTTACCCTGGAGAAAAATAAATAACTAGATGAAATCTCTTTTAATAACTAGGAAGGATTATCATGGACAATTCATTGCATCTGGCAGACATTTGCAGACTATCTCCTAGAGGATTATTAGGCCTACATCTTTATGAATGGCTGTATATATTTATTATTCTTTTATTTACAGCTATGCTACAATTCACTTCCTTAAGATTTGAGGCAGGGAGGTCTGTGGGCCAACAAGCGTGACATTTAACCATATTTAGACAAGGTGACAGCGGTTAGAAGAAGGAGAATGACAAGAGATTATATAAATAAAGTCAACTTAGCTCATGCTAAATAGCATGGCAGCACTTAGGCTTTAATTTCTCAGGAAATAAGACTTGATAATTAATTGAACCTTGACAGTGTTGCCGCTGTGTATAGCAATGATAATACTTGTGAGCCTTCCCATTTGCCAGTTCATGAGGCTCAAGAAAAGAAGATTTTGGCTAAAACTGGATCACTTAACAAGACAATATCATGAGGAAAAACTATGGAGTGCAATGTCAGATGCTGTTGAGAGTGCCTTGGGCTCAGCCAGAAAGACATGGAAAGAATAAGCTATTCACGATCACAGGAGAAAAAAAAAAGTAGCCTTTGAAATTTAAGACAAAGATTTTATTTGTGAATCCCAGCCTTGCCTGGTGTCTGACACAGCTTCAGGTAGGGATCTGAGTTGAAAGGAAGAGCAACATTTCTGCCACTAACCTTCTTGACTTTTGCTTCTTGGAGACACCCCTCCTTCTGTGTCCTCCCATCCCAAAATATGCCCATTCTCGAAACTTTTCTCCTGAGGCATTAACTAGGCCTATGCATTAATTAAGAATTTACCTAATTTGGCATTTCCTTTACCGTGATTGGAGATTTCACTCCAAGAGCCAAGTGCCCAGGTATAACTTGGTTGAGTGCTGCCACAGAAAGACCCATTTGGAGACTTGCCTCACAGGATCACTTAGCAGCAAGTGAACAAATCGCAGAGAATTTTGGTTTTATTTCCCTAAGAGGGAAGCCAAGCTACAGAAATAGAAATACCTTGTTGTCTTGTCAGCAGCAGATAAAATATCATTTCAAGTGCAATGAGAGTTATTGTAAACAAGTCACAATTTGTATGCTGCACTGTAAGATGAAAGTCAGTTTAGCTGCTTAATAATCTCATTCCAAAAATCCATCACAAAAGACAAGTGACTGTAGGTCTCATAAACAAAAAATGAAGCTTTTAAAGTTGCATTGACAACTTTAGACATCCCCTTCAGGAACAGAATTCCTGGTGAATATCATTGTGATATATGCTGCATTCACAAAAAAATGTAATGCACATTATTAGGTAAATGATAAAAAGCTACCGTTCATGCTGGTAAGTATCATTCTTTAAGCAAATATTCACTGGTTAGGTTTTCATATGAATCATCTCCAAAACACTTCTCAGAGGGAAACCTGAAGGGAGATAACATCATGAATCAATTCAGAGAGAGGGCTGTGAGTGTAAGGGCATCAGGGAGGAAGGCATAGGACATCAGTGTGAGAGAGTGATGAATGGGAAGAAGAATCTGTTAGAAGAAGAGATGAAGGGCAGAGATGAGGACAACAATTTTGAAATTTTCCTGGGGAAGAAGGCATTAATGGAAGGATTCAACAATCAATTTTTGTCAGCATGATATTCAAGATTGCATATAATTAAACTTTGGTATACTATTGTGATTTCTAGAAAAGGAATGTTTAAGAAGTCAGGGGGATCTCTGAAGTAATGTTTTTTAGTTGTAATAATTTACAGAAAATGGAAGGCCAGATGACTGAAGAAAGTAAAACATACTGCCTATCCTTAAAAAGGAAAGGGTAAGGAAAAAAAAAAAAGTAAGATTTGGGGGAGTATCATTACTGATTTGCCAAAGAAATTGTGGAACATCTTGTAAACAATCTAAATCTACATTCTTAAGAAGTAGAAGATAATAAAAATAGTCAGTACAGATTTAGTAAAACAGAATAAATGATCTTTGGCTTATCGTGTGTGGGTAAATAAGGTGAGAGATGTGATAGATATTGATTTTAATATGGATTTATACTTGATCCTTCATGACATTCTCATAAGCAAGTAAGAACATATGGTCTATATAAAGTGTAATTTAGGTACACAACTGTTCTTAAAAAGAACATGTTCTTCTGTGTCACTATCGATAGGGTAACGCCAGACTGTGAAGGCATTAGGAGTCTAACTGAAGTCTCTTTCAGGGGAATATTCAATATCTTTATGAATGTCTTCAGTGACAAATGTCTATATAAGTGCTACCAAGAAGCTTTGTGGAAGAAGAGACAGCAAATACTATGCATTATGGAACCAGAACTCAAGAGGGTTTTGAGAAAGCTAAGTTTGAAGGTGAAAAGTTGAGGATATTCGTGGTATTTTTCCAACATGAAAAATAAATATTTTTCTATTTTCATATTTTTTCTTTCTGGTCATTTAGGTAAGCTTAAAAATGATCACATTGTCAGCAAAGACAACAGAGGATTGAACAGCAAGGCAGTGATGCACAGGAACATGCCTTAGACTCTTGTGGAGTCTCTGTTTCTGGAGGATCTTTAGAACAGCCTTATCAAAAGCCCTTTGGAGATATACACTTGATCCTTTCACTCTGAGGGGAGACTGAGCAAACTGGTTTCTTCTGGGAGCTCAAAGCTCCACATTGTAGTGACTCCCCACTTCTAGCTGCTGCGTAGCAGCTCTGCTTACACAGCCTGGAGAACAAGTGCCGGGATCTCTGAAGTACAAGCAGCAGAGAAACATCAAAGGTAAAGCTCAGATCCTGTGTCTGGTAAAGGAATAGTATTGCTAGACGGAAAAAAATAAAAAGGAGGGACAAAAACCCAAGGAGGATGTAGTAGTTTTGTGGCCACTGCATGATTAAAGCATTATGCTGGTAACACTAAATGGGAAATACATGCTCTGTAAAGTGGCTTTTTTATTATTTTTGTTAAGCATTATCAATGGAGAACCATAGAAGAAAGTGTCAGAAAGACCACTGAAAAATGTGGAGTCAAGAGAGATAAATTAAAAGTGGAGGAGATCTACAGTTCTTCATTATAAAGTACTTTCCTAGTGAGTGTTACAGAGAGCCCAAGAAAAGGATAAAAATGAAAAAGGAAAAATAGCTACAAGGGAGATCTCTTGGATATCCTTAAAGAAAAGAAAAGAAGCAAATAAACAAACAAACAAAAAAAGAAAAAAAAAAAAAAGATGAAGCTGTGTGTCCCTTACAACTTTGCAAAACAGTGAAGAATCAATTTCTGTGCAATGTCTGAAAAACTGCAGTTACATTCTCTACTGCAGGCACCCAAGTAAACTGGAAAACAAATGGTTCTTCTAATTATAGAAGTCAGGCTGTGAGCAAAGGTGCTGATCAGAAGAATTTCTTGCTAATTTATACAACTGCAGAGTGACGGTGAAAGAGACACTGACATTTAGTTCATTAAGTAAAGCAGAAGAGATAAGAACGATCTGAGCTTTCAATAGAAAGGCACAATGCATTTCCTTCTATCTTGGGGAAAAAATGGAACAAATAAGCCAATATACTAGACTTTCGGACATGGCTTCCATCACTGGGGATGTGCACAGCATGAGGGATGAACAATGTAATGAGTAAAGTTGACTTTTACTATTTGAACCAATGGTCTTGAGTGTCGAATACATGAAAAATGATGGGCAAGCAGAGAACAAATGAGCAGTCAAATCACAGTGCAATCTTCAATTCCCATAAAGCTTTTAATGACATAGCCCATGAGAAACTCAGAGCTAAGGAGTGCAGAAGAGGCACTGATCAGCTCTTAGATGTCATAACAGCTTCCAGCGGGCTCAGGCAACTGAAGCTTATAAATGTATAGCTCCATACAGAAGGTGAAGCCACAAAGTGCAATTTGGAGATGCCATCAGGCATCTCAAAGCTTCTGTGGAGAAAGCACAAAGATTTGAGGGGCAGTATCTGACTTTGTCAGATACTCTCTGCCTCTCATCCTCCAGGATAACGGGATGCTGCAGAAAATCTGCCTTTTTCACTTATTCTGTCTGATATGAGGAATATTTAATGAGTTTTCTGTGGCTGCATATCTTGTGAAATTAAGATGAAATTGTGTCATAAATAATGCAGAGATTGCCCACACCTTCCTTTCTTTTTTAAAAAGAGGTAAGACTTCAAGCCTCATTGAAGATAAACCTCGTGCACTGCACTGAGATCTGTTAAGTCTGCAAGTTAAATACCATTGATTTAATGGTCTTCTCTGGAAGAACAAGGAAGACATCATATGTGGGAATACACATGTGCATGCCTGTTCATGTGCACACACACACATGTTCTGTTTGGAGCTGCATAGGACTTGCTCAGGATCCTGCTCTGAGCAAGACCACTCAGGAAGCATCCACACATGGTGACTTGGTGCTCTGTGGGCGCATCAAACCTAGACCACATTTAGCCATGTGTCCTGTCCAGGAAAGTCACCCTGTTGGAAAATGGGAGATACTAGCTGAAGACAAGGGTTGATGCAGCCATTCATCCTTCAGAAAATAAGCTAGCATCTCGTCCTGCTTAGACACGCGACCTCATTCAGGGCGAGTTTGGTATATCCACCTACTACTCTGCACTGTACCAAATAAGCAAATTATGGCTGAAGATGGTACAATCTTAAAGAGTCTGGTACTTAGCTGCCTAGTTTTCATCATAAATGTAAGGAATGATAAGTTATTTTTGGAGTAAGACAGCTGGAAAAAAAAACAAACAAAAAAAACCCCAGAAGTTAATATCTAAAGCAGACTCAGAACTGTAAACCAGAAACTATTTGTTTTTTGAATCCTACTGTGTTCAAAGGGTCAGATACCTGTACACATCATTCTGCAGAAGTAGGCAAGCTCCGGAAATATGGGATAGATGAGTGGACGGTGAGGTGGATTAGGAATTGGCTAGATGACAGGGCTCAGAGAGTGGTGATCAGTAGCGCAGAGTCTAGTTGGAGCCCTGTGGTTAGCGGTGTCCCCCAGGGGTCAGTCCTTGGCCCAGTCCTGTTCAATTTATTCATCAATGACCTGGATGAAGGGATGGAGGGCTCCCTCAGCAAGTTTGCTGAGGATACCAAACTGGGAGGAGGAGCTGACAACCCAGAGGGCTGCGCTGCCATCCAGAGGGACCTGGACAGACTGGATAGCTGGACAATGAGAAATCTTATGAAATTC
>VZSV01000045.1:1468405-1607399 GCA_013398735.1 Nothocercus julius
TAAGGACCTCAAGGGAGGCAGTGAGGAGGATGGGGCAGCCTCTCCTCAGTGGTGGCCGCTGATAGGACTAGAGGAAACGGCCACAAACTGAAGCACCAAAAGTTCCACAGGAACTTACGGAAAAATTTCTTGCCAGTGAGGGTGACAGAGCCCTGGAAGAGGCTGCCCAGAGAGGCTGTGGAGTCTCCTTCTCTGGAGATCTTCCAAACCCCCTTGGCCGCAGTCCTGAACCACTTGCTGTAGGTGACCCTGCGTGTGCAGGGGGGTTGGACTAGATGATCTCCAGAGGTTCCTTCCAACCTTAAGCACTCTATGATTCTATGATTGCATCAAAGAATTAACTGAATTTGTTATTAACTTTGGCTTCTACAGGAGACAATTCAGAAGACTTCCAATATTGACTGGTGGCTCAAATGCAAAAGGTGTAACCAGTACACTGAGATAAAAAATTTAACAAAACAGTGTTTTCTGAATGCATGTATATGTTATAAAGACCAATGTCATTGCTATTGATTACAGAACAATACAGGTTTCAGCTGTAGCCTCTACTCCTGGACAAGCATCTGTCTAGGGATGTGGACACTGGGCTAGTGAGATAGACATGGGCTCCTGGAGTAACTTGCAGAGCCTGAATTCCCTGCTCTATTTCACAAATCAGTCTTCATTTTTACTACTAATTTCCACAGGAAATTCTCCTGACTAGATTTTTCTCTAATATAAGAATCACACAATGCCAGCTGAGCCCCACGTAATGTGAGGCACATTTTGTGTCTGTCTGCTGATCTTAGGTACTATTTCCCTTTTTTTAAAAAAACATAATAGTTCCAGAGTCTATCAAAAGATGACCGGTAAAGTCCACATTAGTTATCCAGTGAAGGCTTACAACAGAAGCATTTATCTGCTATGTTGATAACCAGTCCTAAAACTCCTGACTGGGAAGACTGAAGACTTCTACTTTCCTCCTCTGGAAACCACAGCCCTTTTCTGTTCTTTTAAATTTGCTCTGAGGATCTTTGTTAGCAGAACATTTCCAGTCCGATCCAGTAAGAGACAACTTGCTCCTACATGCTGTCTGATTTATTCAGTATTATAAAGGATATAATCTCGACCTCAAAAGGAAACATCTCTATTATCATGCTTAGTCGTCCATGCACAGTGCTAGTTAATTATTTATACCAATTAAAGGCAGAGCCCTTGAGCTAATAGCAACCTGCCAAGGGATTTTGGTTGTTTTTTGTTGTTTTCATCATCCCTAAATGGTACACTGAGCTTCATCTTAGGCGTTTGAGGCACCTTTCTCTGAAAACTTTCCTGCACCAGGATAAGTTGCGGTTGGAAGCCCTGCTGGGCAGGATGCAGAGTGTGCAATCACTTTGTTATTACCACATTTTGTTATTACTTCTCTCTGTGGCCAGAAAAAACTTCTGATTCTCCTCCAGCTTTCCAAATGGAACTGGTGCAGTTTGGGTAGTTCTGTTGAGTAAGGTAATACTGTTATATGAGGACTTACTTATTTTAATGCTTAAGGAATACACAGGAATCATTTCCTTTGAGGGAAAAAAACCTGCCTTTGCTTGGCCAGTTCCTCAGCAAGAAGGGGTGTATTATATTCTACTAGGGCTCTTTCTGCCACGGCTGCTCTTTTTACACTTTGGCTTGTTGATGCTTACCCAAACGCCAGATGACACCAAGAGGGATCGTTTCTGATTTGGATGCTGAAATGCACTTTGATGTCCTCACATGCTCTGTACAGGCTCCAAGTCTTTTGTGCCTCTCAGCAAAACCACAGCCACGCACTGTGCGGGATGCAAATGTGTGTTCTTTTCTTCCTGATATTTTCTTAGTGTAATACTTCCTGGGAGCTGGACTATTTTTCTTTCCTACTCAGTTGCCTTCTCCTTTTCCATTTTAATTTAGATGGGGTTTTTTTTAGGCTTCTGAGTGTGTTTTGTTTTGTTTTGTATTCCTGGGAGGGGGGGAAGGGCTTTCTTGGCTTCTTACATGTTCCTTTATCCCAAATATTTAAAAATAAACACTTGCAAAATATGTTACTTTCCCTTTCTCTTTTTCTAAACCCCAACCCACAAATTGTAAGTAAACTGCTTTTAAATCTCAGTATTAGGTTTCAAAAAGACTTAGAAGGCTGGAATCTGAAAATACTATTGCTCTAGAATATGCAATTGTAAGCACTGAATGAATACAATCCATATTACCCAGTTCCTGATATTCAAAATCTACCTTTAAATAAATAACAACACATTCCATGATTCTTCTCAGGGGTACCTGATATTATATCAGGTTTACTGAGGTTTTCAGCAAAGCTTTTTTCTAACATCTCTTGTGTAGAGCACCAACATGGCCCCACCAGAAATCTGCTCCCTCTAGCTTTTATAATTTTATTCTGCTCATAGCTGGCAGCCACAAGGATCACCCTGGTAAATCTGTAATGATGGGCATGGAATTATTATTTTTATTTTGCAGATGGGAAACCTAGTCCCAGAAAGTATAGGTGACTGGCTGCAGGTGTGCACAGAAAGTTTGCTGAAGCCCTATCGAGTCCCATGGGCTAGGGAGCACCACCTACCCAAAGCTGCTCTGTAATCCACCATTTTTCCGACGCTGAAAAATAGTATCAACCTCTTTTCTCACTGAGAAGACCTATGTTGCGCAATCCGTTTTCTAGCCACTAAATAGAACACGATTATGACAATAAACTAAGGTAACTAAATATTTCAAATTTGATATTATGGGGATAGTTTCTGAGTATTTCCATTTTCTCAATGCTCTAGAGAATTTCAATTTTCCTGCTGTGCCATTATGCAAGCAGGAAGGCAGTCGTAGCACCGCTGCCAAATGTTCGAGCATTAGAAGGTTTTGCTTTCATTTGCTTACACCTCGAATAACTGCCACAAGTGTCATGTGGAAAGATATGGTAGAGAATTATTTAGCGAGTAGCTGTAGTGTAAATGCACAAGGAAATTGAAGTTAGTTTACATGGGTGTTTGTGAATAGGAATTTCCTGATTACTCAGACTGATTTTCAAACTTGACTGCTGTCTGAGTGTACTTTGCTCTGCGTGAGCTACATCCACTCTTTGGAAAGACTCTTGCACCACAAAAGACAAAAAAGATACCTTTGTTTTAGTATGCATTAGGTTTAGTTTTTAATACTGGTGTCCTAGTGTATGTCAATGGGAGAAGGAATTTGGTACAATGAGAGGAAGACCTCTGGTCATCTGTATCTTTATACTTCAGATATCATGCACAAAAGCAGTGGGAGTGTTTTCACTCATTTTGTGTATAATGAATATTTCAGTTCTTTTATGCATACAGAATTACACCCGCAAATGCTTGTTTAATGACCTGCAGCTAATGAAAATCGAAGCAATGAAGATGTCATCTCTGATCTTTTCTAACTTACATCACACAAATACCTTTAAATCCTATATCGCTTCTCCAGAGGAATCTGTTAGAGATTTCTCTGAGCTGGAGTTGGAAGAGGTGATAAGCCCTTTTATCCCCAACATCTTGCATTATCACAGCTTTTCCATCACTACTGTATAATGCCCTGCCCTGGACACTTATATCTCAGGGGGACACTTGGATACGGGTGTAAACGATGCCATCCATCCAACAGCATTTTGGATTCTTTTTGCGTGCATAGGGGCAGATGTTCAGACCCCATACAGCGAGAAGCATTGGGCCCCTTCATTGTACCCAGATTAAAAAAATCAAACATTTGGGACTTCTGCAGGCACTGCCTGAAGTACTTATTGAGGAGGAACTTTTTTTTTCTTTTTTTTTTAGTAAAGCTTATGCTTATTTTTCCATATAGGAAAAATATATATACATACAGGCACATATTAATGGGATGAGCTGCTGAAGAATATCAGTTGTTTGAATAGTAATGGGATGCAACTGCAGAGCTGACTAACACTGACCACAAGACCTTTTTGATTCTTCCTCTGGGCTTTCTTATCCCAAAGTGTAAAGACTGTCACGTTCCCAGGTCACCTTTTAGCTTTGAAAACCTTTCTTGCAGTGGCCACTTGCTACTTGCTACTATCAAAGGACAAATTTCAATTTATGAATGAGCTCAAAGTGCCCCCTTGGTAGTTTATGTCTTTTTTTGTACCTGCTGGGGTACTATTGGATTCCTTTTTGCTGGGACTTAAACTGTGGCCTTTCTTGTTATTTTGTAGAGAGGTCAATTTATAGGAGACATCATAAAAATGCTCAGATGCTAGGAACTGTCATGAATTAAAAAAAAAGTATTAAAAAAAGACTTCTGTAAGCAGTTTTGATATAGGCTTGAGAGCTGGGGTAGGAAGCACAGGCAGTAGGGGGAAACTTATTTGAGAAAAAGCAGAAATTTTAACAGAGGCTGCAAGACAGAGTGAAGTCTGCAATGACACCTACCCAATGGAGATATTAAAAGCTGGCTTTGAGAGCCTTTTTGGTGCAAGGTTATAGAAAAATAGACAGTAAGGCCGCTTGCCTCAGAGGCATAATTGTCAGTAAGTTCCAGGTGCTACAAGAACCCACACAGCCAGCGGCAGCATCGAGCAGAAATAGAAGGATTTTTATTTTTTATTTTTTTTTAACTCTGCTTCTGTCATGTCTCTTTTAGTGGAGGGGAGGAAGGAGGGGATTATTAGGAAGAAAAAATGTTTTTGATTTAGCTGTGACAATGCAAAAGAGAAGTGTGAAGGTGGAAGAAAAAAGGAGGATATAGAAGAAGCAGGAGTAAGCTGGGACTTCATGCTGGGCCAGCAGGATACAGTGGACTAGGAGTTTTTGTGCCAAGCTGATCCTTGCTTTTTGACCTAGGTCCTGCACCTGGGGAAGAATAACCATAGACACCAGTACAGGCTGGGGACTGACCCGCTGAAGAGCAGCTCTGCTGAGAAGGACTTGGGCATCATGGGGGATGACAAGTTGACCATGAGGCAGCAGTGCCCTCGTGGCCAAGAAGGCCAATGGGATCCTGGGGTGCATTAGGAAGAGCATCTCCAGCAGGTCGAGGGAGGGGATCCTGCCCCTCTACTCAGCCCTAGTGAGGCCACACCTGGAGTACTGGGTGCAGTTCTGGGCTCCCCAGGACAAGAGGGATGTGGAGCTGCTGGGGAGAGTCCAGCACAGGGCTACGAGGATGATCCAGGGCCTGGAACATCTGCCCTATGAGGAAAGGCTGAGAGAGCTGGGCCTGTTCAGCCTGGAGAAGAGAAGGCTGAGAGGAGACCTGAGCAGTGTCTATGAGAACCTCAAGGGAGGCAGTGAGGAGGATGGGGCAGCCTCTTCTCAGTGGTGGCCGCTGAAACGCACATAAACTGAAGCACCAAAAGTTCCACAGGAACTTAAGGAAAAATTTCTTGCCAGTGAGGGTGACAGAGCCCTGGAAGAGGCTGCCCAGAGAGGTTGCGGAGTCTCCTTCTCTGGAGACCTTCAAGACCCGCTTGGATGCAGTCCTGAGCCACCTGCTGTAGGTGACCCTGCATGTGCAGGGGGGTGGGTGGAGGGTGAGGACATGATGCCTCATGGTCAACTTGTCGTCCACCATGATGCCCAAGTCCTTCTCTGCAGAGCTGCTCTCAGGAAGGTCAGTCCCCAGCCTGTACTGGTGTCTGCAGTTATTCCTCCCCTGGTGCAGGACCTTGTACTTGGCCTTGTTGAATTTCATAAGATTTCTCATTACCCACTTGTCCAGTCTGTCCACATCCCTTTGGATGGCAGCGCAACCCTCTGGGCTGTCAGCTCCCAGTTTGGTATCATCAGCAAACTTGCTGAGGGAGCACTCTGTGCCTTCATCCAGGTCATTGATGAATAAATTGAACAGGACTGGGCCGAGGACTGACCCCTGGGGGACACCGCTAACCACAGGCCTCCAGCCAGACCTGCACCTCTGATCACCACTCTCTGAGCCCTGCCATCCAGCCAGTTGTTAATCCACCTCACCGTCCGCTCATCTAACCCACACCTGGATCTTGCCTGAGAGGATGTTGTGAGGGATGGTGTCAAAAGCCCTGCTGAAGTCCAGATAAATGACACCCGCTGCTCTCCCCTCATCTATCCAGCCGCTCACTGCATTATAGAAGGCTACCAGGTTAGTCAAGCATGTTTTCCCCTTGATGAATCCATGTTGACTACTCCTGAGAACCTTCTTATCCTCCACAAGTTTGGAGACGACAGCCAGGATGAGCTGCTCCGTCACCTTGTCCGAGTTGTCTTCCTCAACCATTCCCACCCTGAGCATATTGAGATAGCTTTGCTTTTTTAAAACAGTTAAGAGATGTTTAAAATTTATAAATATCTAGAAAAAGAAAGAAACATCAGGCTAACAAAAAGAACAACTCTGGGGACGACCTCAGTTTCAAGAAGATTTCTGGTAGGAAAGAGATACATTTGTTGAGCTCAATATCAGATGAATGTTTAAAATAGGCTTCTTGACATCTGGCAAAATAAAGCAACAGACACTGGCACCTCAGACATGCTTTGTGGGTTGTGTAAAGATAGTTAAGTTTAAGATAGCATTAAATAAACCACATCCTAAAGAAGAGATAGCTCTGAAGGAATAAGGTTAGAGTCCATAAGTTCCTCTGGCTTTTTTGGGTTTGTAGTAACTCGAGGTCTCTTCTTGATGTGGGAAGGCAATGATCTGTTTGAGACGTATGGAGAGAGAGCTTCTGGCCACTAAGGGGTTATTTAAATATCTTCTGAGCAATAAAAGTGTTGGAGTAAATGTCCTGGCAGCTTTTCAGCATCCTGAAATATGTCTGTTTCCCTGGCAATTTCAACCTCAGTGTCTAGTTTTAGTTTGATGTGGCATTTTTCCTTCCAGAAGAATTTAGGTGGGAAGTAGAGGTGCTGGCCTGGAAGTCAGTCCTGCAAAATTTCAGTCCCTCTCTCTGGAGATGGAGAGACTTTGCATCGTATCAAGACTAAATCAATATGGTTTTTTTAATGTAGGATTGCTAGCTGAGTTAGCTATCTACAGGCTCAATGGTTCCAAATATCACAAGCCCAAAAAATAAAAAATTGAAGATATTTATAACTGAATCCATATGCACAGTCCATATACATATAGGTAAGTTGATCACTTGCTTCCCCATGAAGTCTAACTCTTATAAAAAGCTGGGAGATAACTGGGATGTTCTATACAGCATGAATAGCAAAGATGGCGTAGGCACAATCAACCCAGCCCATGACTTTTTATTGATTCTGGATTTTGGATTCATGCATGAGGAATAATTTCTCTTTTCTTTATTGTATGAAGGGAGAGAAGGAAAAAGGCAATCAGTGAAGAAGCAGAGGAAGAAGAATACATCCTTAAGTTAATTATTTAATACCTACCTGATGCATCTTATTAAGTCACCTTGTTATTTTCCCACGTTGTTGCCTCAAGCAGATTTATTTACATAAAGGAAAACCCAACGTGCTATTTTCAGGAAAATCCCCCCTGTGTTTACTTTTTTAAATAAAAGATTAAATCCATACAATGTTTAAACTTTAATGAGTTCAGGTCTGTTCTAACCAAGGGTGATTTGTTATCCCAAATCCTTGTGCCATCATATTAATGACTGCTTGCACCAAGGGGCACTCAGGGTAATCCCCCATCTCTCGCAGTGTCAGCTCTTCAGTGATTGCTATGTAATTAATCGGAGACTGCTGCTGGAATGAGGACATTGTAATCTGATGCATAATGAAACTTATTAATGGTGTCCTGCATAATTTATGGGATCTAATCATTCTAATGTAGGTATAAGTATAACATGTAAACAGTTTTCTTTCATTAAGCCTATGAACTAACACGCTGTGAGAAATTAAGAGCTGGGATCTTTAATTTTGCCAGCTGCTCTTGAATTGGCCCATTTTAGCAGACATACAGGAATAATTGATTTCCTGTAAAACCCTACAAGCAGCCACCAGCACAAGGAATATTTGCAAACATTCCATTATATGGTATTTGCCTTCCCATTGCGCTTCACCTGATGGAGGCTTGAAATCCCACTAGGACATGAGCTGTGTAAACAGTGGCAAAGAGCAGCTCCCACCCCAAGGAGCTGACAGTGTAAAAGGGCAAATGGGGACCAGGAAAATAGAATGTTATTTTGTTCCTCATTCTTGTATGTTGTATCTTGAAGAAAGGAACGGGAGCTCTGAGAAATTAATAACCTGATGTACTAAAGAATTTAAACTGCTGTGGTTGATTACAACTGTTAAATTCCTAAGCTGTTTAGAGTTATACAGATATTTAAGAACCTGACTGAAACAGAAGATGCATGATGGCCCGCGGTAAACAGATGAAGCAGGATTTGAACTGGCATCTTTTTAATCCCAAGCTATTTATTTTATAAGTGGTTTTCCAAGTAAGATTTCTAAATCACTGAAGTTAGATACAAATGAGTGCAGGCACAAGCATCCCCTCATCGAGTTTGTTAAGAAAAAAAAAAAAAAAAAAGTGCTCCAAACCGAGATCATCTATGCCTAGTTTCAGCTTTATTTAAATTTTTATGGTTGTCGTTATGAACACCTGAATATAGTGGTTTATAATGGCACCTCTGACAGGCTGTTATAACTTCAATGGCACTAACAATACTACTATAATTAGTGACTTTTGTATTGTGTTAACAAATGCCAGAGTGTGCTACTAGTCTTCCAGATGACTTACCCAGGTTTTAATTAGTGTCTATCTTTCTTTTCTTTATGGAGACATACACTTACTAAAATGACTCAATGCTTTGCACCATGTACAGGTCAAAATATCCACCTGTCAAGTGGGCTTAGAATTTCATGGAAGGAGGAAACTACTTGCGACATTTTATTAATGGAACAGATTGCATATTTCTCCAAATAGAAATGGGAGGAATTGTGTGACAGATGGATCAAAACCTTCCAGTTCTTGAAAACCAACAGATGAGACAGACTTCTCTTATAGCACTAGCTGGATTGCAAGATGCTGATTAACTAGACCTAAATATGTCTTCTGCCCCTTGGCTCTGAATGTTCGTAAGAGACTCATGTATCAGACTATTTTTCCAAATAATATTTTATATCTTAGCAATATGGATGTGGTGTGTGGGAGAGAGAATGTGTGTGTGAATATATATGTATATACATATACATTACAGATATATAAGCATATTGCAGATATTGCAGATATACTACTATATACAGACTATCATTGCAGCAACCTATACTTTCATTTCCACAATAAAAATATTTCATAATCTATGTCAGAGTAGCCTCTAATCTGTATTACAGAATACACAATGTCAATATATTTATGAATAGATTGTATTTTGTAAATTAATATAAAGTGCAAATCCTTAAAGGCATTATAACCAAGTTGTTGGTAGTATCTTTCCTAAAGAGAATTTGCCAGTTCTTGAAACATCTACCATAGTATAATAGCTTTTATAAAATATGCAGAGTAGTGCACTCGTATAGACCAGAGCTGGAATAGTAGAATTTCTCAGAACAAGTTGCCAGTTACACATGAGTCAATACAGTCTCCATCCTACTAAGAATTATGCAGTACTATATCTAATAGGCATCTTTACAAGGTCATGGGAGTGTCACTCTTCACTGTTGGCTCTGTGATAAAAACCATTATCCATTTAAATAGGTCTCTGATTTCAAAGATAATCTTTGTAGGACCTAAAGCTAAAGAAGGTGTTTACATTTTTGCACTTTTTGTGCATAAAATATATTTGTCATGTATGAGGAACTGTTACTTATTCATGAAAAAGTGCATTAAGAATTTTGCTCTAATGGAAATGGAAAAAAATCAGAGAAGATATTGATGCCAGTAATACACATTCAAGAAGCAGTGACATCATCAAGAACTTGGGTAGAAGAGGATATCCACATAATACTGCCAGTCTCTAAGACAAATGTGATAGATAAAGCTAAATGAGGATTTATCCCTTGGTAGATTCCTAGGAAGAGCAATAGAACTGATAAAATCACTGAAACAGTTCATATGTTCTGTGCTGGAAGATGGATTACATATTTAATGTGTGATTTTAGCACAGTCAAGTTAAGGGCTTGACACTTTGTAAAAATTCGATGGCCTGTTATTCGGAAGTCATAATAGTTCCTCCTGGTCTTAAAATCTCTGCATCTGGGATTTATTCCCAGATAACTGTTCTTGTGGGATGTGTGTTTCTATTGATGCAATGGAGAGAAGATGGTGAAAGAAAAGAGTTCATTGCCAATCTGAGGGTTTAGAGAGTAATTTACATTAAAAAAATCAGTATCATTGAGGCTTTAAAAGTTTCACCCATTAGCTGTTCATAGCAGCACTCGATTTATTATGACTTTTCTAAGAATAGAAGGAAATGTGGTGGAGGATGTCTCACCCTCCAACATCCCAGGAAATACTAACATGCTTAAAGAAGTGTTAAGGACATGACATTGTAAATGCACTGTAAGAGGTTCCTGTGGCTCATGAAATATTTCTTTAGCCTGAGCACTATTTGGGGCTTTGCAGAATAGTGCTAGACAAGACTGGTGCCTCGGCTCATCTGAAACCATCTTTGTATTAAGTTGTATCACAGTGATATAGCATATGGTGGTAACCAGTTACAAGGCAATTCCTTTGAAAAAAAAAAAAAGGTAACTCCATAGAAATTTGCAGTTAGATTAAGAGGCTCTAGAGCCACAATAACTCCTTGCTGCACTCTAAATTGTGGTTTATGAAGTGGTAATGAAGTGGTTTATGACCTCTAGGTTCTTTCCTTTCCTTTTAACTTTGCAATGTTTAATAAAAGTTATAGCCAAACTGTTACATTGGCTTAGAAAATAAGAAATTAATTATGAACACCTCATTTAATGCTGAACGGGTACAATGTCCACAGTTTCTTTAGAGCATCAGTGAGGTAATTTCACTACTGACAATTGAACATGTATATAGAACACATCTAAATGTGCTCAGTCAATGAATCCCCAGAGTGTTTCTGCTTTGTTAACTGTTTACATGGTGACCCCTGTCGAAAGGTTTTAGCCTGATGAAATGTCTGCTGCACATACAGCCACAAGCAACAGTAGAATAGGTCTCTGACTTTTAAAGATATATTCAGAATTTGGAAGTATCACATTAGCTTGCTTAATCCTGGCACATTAAGCATCACATCATCTCTCGTTCCATTAATTTCCCCATAACATCTGCAGCACCGCAGCAGTGTTAGGAGTGTCCCATCTCCTCTGCCCTCCATTCTCATTCTGCTGGAACTGAGGCATTTTCATTGATGTCCCATGGTCATATTTCAGGTATCCCTTATCCTTGGCTTTGCATTCAAACGGGCTAACTACTTCTCTCTCTTTTAATGGTACTGTTATTTGCCTCATGAATCACAAAGTCAAGGAAGCCCATGATATTTAAATTTTATGACACTGTCTTCCAGACTAACAACTTTCTAACTCAGCATAAAGTGAAGAGCAACATTTTGCCTCACATGAACTGCACTTTGGTTTCCAGAAATAACTCCCTGGAGAACACTGACTGTCCAAATTATTACCTTGGATATTCCACCACGGAGTTTTGCAGCACAAATAACACTAACTCATCTTCTGCTCATAAACAATATGGATAAATAAATGACATAAGTTAAAATTTCACGATATGTGATACCATTTGACAGATGCACTCTAGCTACCCTGCAACTCTATTGGGTCACTCTAACTAAGCACTCTGTCACAATATTTCACTATCTTTATTCTGCAATCAAATGGCTAATGTATCTTTCTGTAAATGAGGTAGAATATTGGAGCTTTCATTGTCCCAGCACAAAATAATGACATAAGAATTAAACCTATGTGGTTGGCATCTGCTCTTTCCCCTCTTTTTTCATTCATCTTTCATTTATTAAATACTGAGGGGAAAAAAATGAACTTTCTTATATATAAGATTATACAAGAACTTCTAATTCTCGTAGGATCTATAGTTAAAAAAGTTACATTATGCTGAATAGCAGAGGGGAAACTTGGCTTTTGGTAAGCTCTATTAGATGTGAATAATTATCTGAAGAACCAACTAAAGACCCTCACTCAAGGCTTTTAATAGCAGCCAATATACATCACTAGGAACTGTCCTCTAGGGAGCAATGGCACACTTAGAGAGGACTGAACTAGGTCTTCTTCTCTAATTACAATCCCTAACTTCTCCAGTTTTACGGAAAAAATGTCTCACTGGGAATTAGATAAAATTTGCAATCTGCAGTGGGCAACTTAAAGTAAAGTAATGCACGTCTGACTAAAATCAACTAACTTACAGATACAAATACGATTCTAGTAACGTAATCGTTTGATAGGAAAGACCATCTTCATTTTGTCCTATGGCCTTTATAATTGTCCCTGATCAAAAAAGACTGAAATTACAATTCAATAACTGTCTGTCTCTTTGCTTACCTTCCCATCTTCCTGCTTCAGAAACTACAAAGTTGTGGTTTGGCACAATGAAATTTAAATACGTTGGTGTTCAATAAATAAGCATGCAGATGAATCTCATTTTTCTGGCCAATGGAGAGGACATTTAAGAATAATTATCCCCATCTTTAGATACTCATTTTAGAGACAGGATAGGTCTTCCCTTTTGTTCCTGTAAAGTTCATTTCAACAGTCCATGAACAAGTTAAAGGAGTCAGATACAAGAAAACTTAGTCAGGAGATTTCACCTGCAAACACCTAGAGGTAGATAGGAAATATTCCACACAGAATAATGATAGTATTGAAGTTGTTTGGGTTGACATCCTTCCTAATGCACCTTTATTAAAAATAATGCTAAATATTCAATTTACTCCTTTTTAAGTACAATCTGGTTATTCACCAGATTGTACAACAAATTTGCACATCAAATTTGCACAACAAATTAAACAGCAACAGCTTTGTGATTTCTTCTGCACCCTAGAAGATAGAGTCCTCTACAGAGATACAAGCTCCTGGACTCGTGTTCACTTTGGAAATCTTGCAGTGAGTCCATAGTAACTTCAGCACACCCATGAAAGATAAAATAAACAAACAGACAAATAATAAATAAATAATATTGTCTTTTGCAGAAAAGTCTGTATTCCTCTCCCTGGACAATATCACTGCGAAAAAAGTAACCCTGACACAACACAAGCTGATGTATCTTCTAACACAGCAGAATCCAGCAGTAATTCACACATTAATGCTTGATTTTTAATTTAATTTTTAATTTCTTTATTTTTAATAGCTGTATCTATTAAAAGAAAAAAAAATCACAGTCCAGAAGAATGGAATGAGGAGGCTAAGACATACTGGACAGCTTTTCTGATGGAGGAAATTGGTGTAGCTCCATTTATTTTGATGGTATAATGTCAGTTAGTGTTTTGGAAGTCAACAATATTGAAAACAGAACAAGGTTTTCTTTCATTTAAGGACAGTTATCCTTTCAGTAAATTACAGTATCCCACTCTAAATCCCAAAGTTTATGCAGAGCCATAAGAAATCTCTCAGAAACTTTTGGATTTTCATTGCTGAGGCTTTAGCTGAAGTTATATATTTAAAATGTTTAAGCACAACAAGTCAATAAAGAATGGGCTTACACTTTTTTGTTTGTTTGCTTGTTTTGTCTATATTGTTGCCTAAAGTCAGTCCAAATCCATTGATTCGAACTACCAGCAAGTGTCATTCCTTTAAAACGGGGGAACATTTTGAGTAAGTTTGTTGCCAGTCTTCTGAGGATGTATCATATAGATCAGAGCTATTATATTACAGATGATATTTTCCAGACATTCTATGATGAAATGCAAATGAAAAATGTTTCATTAAGGTTTGCTATGTTTATGAAAAAACAGAAAAAAAAATGCTTTTTTTTTCCTTTAACTGTTAAAAGATAAAATTTTACAGGAGAGGAGAGGAGAGGAGAGGAGAGGAGAGGAGAGGGGAGAGGGTTGTATTGTCAACATAAAATATATTCATAACTGAGTACTTAATGATTGTTTCTACATTCAGATTAGGTTTGCTCCCTGTTTCCCATTTCAGTACTAATTCCAGGTAGCTCACCTGGCACACGATCAGTGACACATTACAGGATGTAATTTTGGGTGTAAACCACACACCCTTGTCTCTTTTGGAAGGAAACTTGGGTATGCCTGTAGGAAGAGTGCCAGAAGGTAAACAGGTAGCTCATCAGTCTGGATGTAAGAAATATAAGGACAGAAAAATATATTTTGATGCATTGCTACTTTGCAGCCCCATGGGAAATGAGTGTCAGTGTAGATTCTGACCCTCATTTGTGCCTTTTTCTCCATCATTCGATGTGGTCACAGCCCCACAGTTCTGCATCTTGTCAGCCATCTTTAGAATTCATCTGACTCTCAATGGAACAAAGTACCAACTAAACTGGCACATTTTATTACTGTAGGATTTAATACTATATGAATATGGTTTATTTTTAGTTTGGAAGCAGTCCTGCTATTTTATCATTTGGGAATTAGAACATACAGTGAGAAAAGGAAGTTTGCAGAGAATTTAAAAGACAGGCAGCAGCAGATTCATAGCTAAAGAAATAACCAGCATGCACATATGGCTGTTCCCTGATTTGAAAAGCATCTTCAAGTCAGGTTAGACATATTCAAGTCTTGTTTTGCTTATATTGTGTTCTCATTTCCATAATTTTAAAGCTGTATAAAGTTTAGTGTTTGAGTTTTCAATCCCAGCCTACACAGGTGTAAACAAAGGCAGTAGAAATAAAATAATGGGGAATGCAGATTTCATTTTTCCCATGGCAGTAAAATGCTAACCTGTCTGGGAGTGGGACCTCTGGTAGTAGAGCTCTCCTAGCCAGCCTAATTCATCATCATTTCATGTGATTTGATAGACCTGGCATCTACCCAAACAGTTTTGGGTTTCAGCCATATGTTTATTCCCTTTGATCCCTTACCCATCTCACTCTGAATTGAAAAGAGACACCTGACCCTGCCAGGAAAAAATCCTAGTGTAACACAAAAGGACAAGATGGAAGTTTGGTCCTGCCTTTTACCCAGCACCTCAAGAATTAGCCCTTTCTCCACTGATGCTGGAGACCCAAGGTTAATTCACTCTTTTTCTTGCTTTCCAATTCATATCAGCATAGGACTGGAGGGGACATGGGTCACCAAGTCTAGCTCCCTGTTATTGCTGGCAAGTGAATCACTTTTATTATCCCCTTCATAAACATGTGAATCATTATTTTTTTGATTTAGGAGCATTCAAAGCCCCATCCTGCCTAGCCTCAAATGAACTCTTGACTTTTACATAATTCACATCATGAGAACAACAAGAAACTCTGCTGATATAATTTTCTTCACTGTCGGAAGCTTGTATGTCTTAAGATTGCTGAGTGATTGTACTCCTAAATTTGCTTAGGTTGCTATTGACTAATTGTGCTGCACTGACATTTTGGCAGGTACCAAAATGACACTTGCAAACTTTTGCAACATGTAAATATTACAGATGCAGTCAGGAAGTGCTCATAAGGAGGGTTGTGTTGAAAAATATATGACAAACAGTCTAATGTAGCAAAAAACGTGTTATCAAAATTTCATATATCTTTGTTTCCTGAAGAAATGAAGTTTTTAAAAGCTAGCCTTTTAAAACCAAACTTTGTCCATAGGATCTGATAGGCATTTAATATATACGTGAATGCTTGTGTACAGTAGAGATATACTACTGGTTAAATCAGATGTATCCAGGGAACTGCAAACACATACTCATGTCAAATTTTTCTTTTATTCCCGTGCACACAGATACAGTAAACATAAAAGGAACAAAATAAAATTATAAAAATCTCCTGACAGTTAAAATTAATTTTAACTTAATACAATGAGATATGTTCAAGACATTATAAAAACAGGTTTGTATTACTATTGCAGCCTTGGTTTTCTATTGCAGTTTGTTGCTCCCCCACTTACCTGTAAAATAATGTTAAAAGCACCTTCCTGGTTCCATTACATATATTCTTTCTTTAGAGAGAAATCCCTTTGATCTTCTTTGAGGACTATGCTTCATACTAGGCATATGTAAGGCTTAGACCAGAATTCTGAGGTTTCTTATGCACTTTTCCACTGTTGTAACATAATAATATTGATAATAGCAATAATAAATAATAATCTTTTTACCCTTTTTTCATAATAAAATGATAAGATTCTTAATATTTTCTGCCCAGCTTTGTATATCAAAAATATAATTAGCAATGTTATTTCTTTGATTAAATTGGAAGGTCAAAAGTAGCTTCTACTACACTGTCCATGCAACTAGAACAGAACTCTAGCATATGTAAACAGTTCTGTGAGTTTGGCTTAAACAATGGCAGGGAACAGAAGTAAACTTTGAGATCCTTCCTCCACTATTTAATTATTTATTCTTTATATAAACAAACAGAGATGCTAATAGAAATTTTACCTTGTAAGAATTGACATATATGAGATGCTTTTTGTTTGATTTTAGCACAGCTGTCCTGAAATGTATCAACAGTGATGCAATCACGTATGCCAGTAACTTTTGCAACATTAATTTGGCTTTTACCAGCAATAAGGTTTTATGGATCCCTATGGTGTGTATCTTGTAGACTGATATACAAGGCAAGTTTTGTATCTAGATATTGAAAAAAAATTAATTGCCTTGATGCCATCAAAATCATAATCTAGTGGAGCAGAAATGTGTGGGTATAATGTCCCGGTAGTCCCCAGATACCTGGAAGATAACTTTAAATGTGGATAAGTGTATCACAATTTTAGAGGTCAGTGAAGATATGAGTATCAGAGAGAAAAGAATTAGAATTGTAATCAAGACTAAAAAGGTTACATACAAAGAACAGTAAATAGCATGGGTAATATTTAAAAATTTATAGTAATATTAATAGATCTTAGTTTTCTGTGAAAATACAAATCTTCTGAAAAGAGCACAGTTGCAGTAGGATACCTAACAGAGCACAAATATAGCCTCTGTTGCCTTGGTTGGAGAAGGAAGTACTGAAATTAAGAAGTTTTGAACTCCTCAGACTCTTATTCCCTGTGACCGGCAACTCAATCTACAGATTTTTAAAACCTTTCTTGAATGACCTCTTGTAGCCAGATTGTGTTTCTCAGATGTCTGATTTTACAAACTATAATCCTACACTTCTGCAGCAAGAAGCGACCCCTGCTCCAGTAGAACGTACATGTCATGGAATGAGCGGTGGTGGGAGTGAGTGACACAATGCACTTCACTGGTGGAAAAGAAACAGTAATAGGTTTTACTAATAATGACAAAGGTTTAATGAGATTCTATGGCAAGGTCACTTGTTATTTACTGCATAGAGGTTCAAGATGCACACAGAATTACCAAGGACACCCTTGTTGGGTCATGAGGTTCAGATTGGACCCCCTTGCTTTCCAAACTCCTTTTGAGAGGCATCTGGGTGCAGCTGGATCCAACCCTAGTCCCAGACCAGGTCAACTGTTTATGACTAAGGGATTTGTGCACAATTATAAAGTTTACAAGTTCAAAAAGAGAGAGTGTGCTATAGTCACTTACCATGATTCTGTAGTGGCAAGGATCTCTTAACACCAAGGAGTATCCTTGAGAGACATCCCTGCTCAATCCCTGCTCAAGAGGAGTTCTTGGCATGCAGCCCACTGCCATGCCATGCCATGACATGCAAGGAGAGCTCAATGGACTCTCAGCCTGTCCCCATATTTATGCGATAACATGATTGACTTAGAGTCATTCTTTCAATTCAGAAATGGCTGTTGGCTGGTGTATGCACACTTAGCCTTATCTCCCTGTCAGGATGCAGCCATCAGGTCTGCTATTGATGGTTAATGTCTGAGTGGAGGAAGAAATCAGGGAGGCAGCCACCAGGATCAGATAATGTGGTAGTTAACACCTGAATAGGGCTACCTGTGGGAAGTCAGTTTGAGCTGGGGAAGGAGCACATCCGTCACAATATAACAGCAATCCTTGTTTCCACAACTTCATAGATGAAAACTTGTTCTTCATGCTGCTTGACCAGTTAAAATAAGTGAGAGATGAAGAGCGAGAAATTGCAGCCAGAGAAATCAGACTCCCACAAACCTTCATCCAGGACCAAGTGAGAAGTGTAAGACATTTGGAGACATATACTTCAAAGAGGAAAACAGCTTTAAATTTTCTGAAGACTTTCTTTAATCTGGATGCTAAAAAGCGCAGGTTTGCACAAGCACTCCGTCCTTCATTTCTGTACCCATATTTGAGAGAAGAGGAAAAATGGCAGTCAGGGTTTTGAGAATATTAAATCCATAAATTTCTTTCCTTTAGTTTTTCAATAGATGTAGTAGAAATGGCTGTGATCTGTCCCTTCCAGAAGCTCTGCACCTTCTCTCCATTCAAGCAGTAAATATTATTGGTATTATTTAGGGTGGCATTCCCAAGTCTATTGATTTTCTTTCATAGTGGAGCTGATTCTCTGCAGACTTTTGTTGAGTGATTAGATGTTGACCAGTTCTGAGATCTGAGTCAGCCCCTTTTGCTGAAGTTGAGCAGTGTCTTTGAGATGGTGACTAAGCTGCAAAGGGACAGAAAAAACAGTTGTTTCAACTCTGTAGAGTTCACAGGTCTGTGTAAGGAAATCAAAATCTCCTTCCCTTCCATATTGCCACCAAAAAGATGGAAGGAAAAATTAACAGCAACAGAACTTCTTATATTTACATACACAGTTTACCTGTCCACTTGCTTCCACTTGCTCTGATCAATATTAAAGTTATGGGCCACCCTACCTCATATGTGTTAGCCAAGCTCTCATAAGTCGCTGTTTGTCTTGAATTAAATTACTCATTGTTAAAATCCAGGGGTACCAACAGGCTTTAACCAGGGATGAACTTGGCCCTGCATGTCTAGCCTATGCCTTAGACAAGCAAAGGAAATGAAGAAACTGAATTAATTGTCTTTGTCTTGCTTTGCAAACTGCATAGTCATCTGCACATTTAATTCTATCCTTTGCATATTATTTTCTCATCAAGGACACAAATGGCTCCAGACTTGACATCCTTGTGACAGTGAGGCTGTGGCAGCACTGGAAATAAAGGGGGTAAGAGCAGGGTCACTGGGAGGACAAAAGGAAAAAAATAGCTGTCTAAATCATATATCATTAAAGTGATGCTCATTGAATTACCTCTCTCAGGGCCTGTCAAAACATGTGGTGCCCTTGCAATATGATGTGAATTAAATGCCTTCTGGCCCCTGAAATATTGTTTTCAAGGCCAACTGTGTACTTTCACAGTTTCCCTCTAGTAACTACTAAGAAACCTTTGAAACATGCTGATTGACTCCTACGATTAGCAAAAAAAAAAAAAAAAAAAAAAAAAAAAAAAAAAAAAAAACTCAGAAATACTGCAGTGTGTAGTAACATTCAAGGGAAAGCCAGGGTATGTATAGGCTTAGAGACTTTTGATGATGGACATTGCTAGCCCATCCACTGAGATATTGGTTAATGTAGCTTAAATTTGCTACTGGGAGAGAAAATGTGAATAGAACTAACTCTTTTTTTTTTTTTTTTTTAATAGTATTGCTTTTGCGGTGTATGAGTGGAGTGCTATAACTGCTAACTCTTTGCGAGACCTTAGCAGGCCACATCTTCCATCTCCTCCGAATTTTGGCTAATTCTCGCAAACAGAAGATCTTTCTGTTTTGTCCCACGGTCACTGCTGTTGTGCGATGTCTTTTCTTCCTCAGTGACCAAAGAGTACAGGATATAGGGAGAAAATATTAGATCATATATGGAAGATTTTTACAGTCCAGCATTTCATAAGCTTTTCAGGTCTATGTCCATGAAGAGGCATTTTGATTTCTCATCTGTTCTGCACAGCCTCAGGAATTGTTCAGACATTGAGAGATATAGGACAGCAGCAAATATAGTTAATAAATGTAAACATTCATACAGGGACAAGCTGCCAAAAATACAGCTTTCTGCAGAAAAAAAAAAAAGCATGATTATTCGTTTTAGACTTGTGAACATTTGGAATATTTTTTTCTGAATTTGCTATGAAATTCAGGTATTCAAAATTCATAATCATGTCCTTCCAATCATGTCCATAATCAACCTTTCAAAGTAACAAAAACTGAGACAAAAATTGTATCATCTCTTTCTCTCTCTTTTCTTTCTTTCTGGGATGGAGTGGGGGAATGAGCCCATAGGGTGAATAAGGATTATGCATGTAAGCTATTCTCCAAAACCATATTAACTAGACTTATTTTATCTTCCCTTCCCCCCTGCTTTTTAGTGAAAGCTGTAGCAGACAGATAATCTTTCCTTATTCTTGAAACTGAAATTTTAGAGAAAGAAAAATATTGTGAAGCCTCCAACAGAAATGATAAAAACAACAAAACATATATCCATGTTGATTAAAACAGCTTTGTGATTGTGATAGCATTATCTTTTTAATCACAGAATCATGGGATGAAAATCTGCATGTAGTCATTACATTTAGAAGCTTTCCAAGACCACCATGGTATACATATTATCACCTTAGGTTCTCAAGGAAGCCTATATAATCTAAAAAAATATGGAGATGACCTGATTCAGCTGAGACAATGCTGAAGATCAGTGGCAGTCAGAGATGTAGCACTCAAAACTGTTGCTCCCTAATGCTGTTCTCCATCTAAATCACACACAAATCTCCAAGAATCCTCCATATGTCTCAACTTTACAAAGACCATGCCATGTCATTTATAACTGTTTTTCATGGACTTCCTTCCTTCCTTCCTTCCTTCCTTCCTTCCTTCCTTCCTTCCTTCCTTCCTTCCTTCCTTCCTTGCCTACCTTGCCTTCTTTTTTCCCCCAATGATGCACCCAGTGTGGCAGTCTTATCCTGATTGTTGCATACTACTGCCTCTGAAACCAAAAGTAGTGCTCAGTGTTTGAATGTACTTCCATGTGTTGGTTCATAACAGATGCTGGGAGCACTGACCTTGCACAAAAAGACAGTTTACTTCCCATAATAAACAGGGCAGCAAAACACATCTGTCTCGCATTTGCATCCACAAAGCCTGGAGTTTTTTTCTGTATGTGGTATCTCACCTCTTCATGCTGTGATCAGGTGGTCCCAGCGTTTGACTTCTTATCTTTTGCAAGCCTTGATTATTTATCAGTAATTTGAAGGTGCTGAGCACTTCTGTGAATTGCTGAGCACCCTGAAGATTCAGTGATTGCCAATTAAAGGTGTGCAGCATGTTTCAGGACTGTGACTTATCAGAGGAAATCTTATTGAAAGGGATAAAGATGTCTTGCCCTGTTAATTACAAGTTCAATTAAAATTCAACCACAGACAAAAATACAGGTTAGGAAGAAATGAAACACATGATACATCTGACGTATATAAAAGACAAATATGTCTTTTTATTATTTTGAAGGTTAACATGCTCCTTAGATTATAGCAGTTCATTATGCATTTGCGCCTGTGTCTGTAGTATGACATATAGTAACCAAGAGAAACATTTCAGGAGTGAAATAAAAGGAAAAAATAATAAAATAACCTTTGAACATGAGCACTTAAAAAGATAAACTGGACAGAAAGTTCAACTCTACAGAGCTTGTAGGCCCATTTCATTGAGGAAAAAAATTAATTTTTTTTGAGATGCAAGTGAAATAGTAAGGCAAGTTGGCTTAAGAGGCACAGAGATACAGATTTGGGCTGACAATGTTTATGATGACCATAGCTTTCCTATTTTCCCCCTTTCCCCTAATATAATTGCTTTTGACTGGGCAAATCATGTTGTTCTCATTGTAATGTCACTGCAATTTATGATTCCATAAGGCACTTGAATAGAGTTTTTGTTTTTATATGCTTTGCATTTCATTTTAATGCCACCCAAGGAAATTACCTACCTAAAGCTGTACGTGTTACTTTTTATTAAATACCAAATGGTATCATCTTTTTTTTTTTTTTTTTATTTTTCCATTTCTTGATTACAATCACGATGCATTTTAGATTTTATTACGGAATTGCTTTCCTACCTCAATTAGAGTCTTAAGGCTAATTTCCGCTTATGCTTTGCACTAAATGTCAAGCTTAGTGCAGCTTTTACTCAGATGCATGGGAAATCTCTTATACAAGGGGCCAACAAGTCCCTGTAGGAAGCTTTAAAGACACTGTGAAGCAAAATCTTGATCCTGGAATGGAAACGATGATATAGACTGCACAAACCATTGGGAGATTTACAGCAATTTTGCATGAAGTGTTCTCAGACAGCATGACAGTAGTAGAAGACCATCAAAAATATACCATATACCTAAATGCACTCTAGAAAGAAAGTCTAATTTTATTCCCTGCTCTGTGGAAGACCCAGCTGAGGACTGCTCTGGCGGGAGCCAGTCTACATGGAATTCATCAAGTTTATTGAAATTAATATTTTTACCTAAAGTATAATAGCTCAGATCTTCCTCACCTACTTGGAAAGACCAGTGAATGTGGGTAATGTGCAGAAGTGGCAAAATGCTCCAGGAGTAAAGGGAAAGAGGGCAGACTTTTGGCCATTCCTCCTAGTCATTCCCTAAAATCTGTTCTGCAGCCTCCATCATGGCCCTGATTCTTGCAAGCCAAGGAAACATCCTAAGGAAAAAAATAAGAGAATCATATCACATTAAAGACCTCTTTCACTGTTAATAGACTCAGATAAATATTATTTCTCCTACACACTAGTTTAAAAAGCTTGATTTTTTACCAGATTAAGATACTCTAATGTCTCAAACATCTAAAGGAAAAGAGGAAGATAAAAAAAAAAAAAAAAAGTAAAAGTGCTTGGAATGAAAAGACTGCTCATTAGTGTATTTGTGATGAATTATTTATTCTACAAACTATAGCAGAATGTAAATAATACAGCTCATATTACAGGCAGGTTCTGAACACAAAAGCTTTACCACATCCAAAATCTTTCAGATTTGTGAAACGAATTGTATAATATCTCATGACAGTGCATATTATTATCTCAAGACAAGAAACATAGTTTTGGATGGAAACTTCAAAACAGCATCTTTTCTATAGTTAGGTCTGATTAGAAAATCATTATTTTTTTCACTTTATTAAAAGCCATTTTTTTCATCCAGATTCAGGAGTTAGTTTTTGTTTTTGTTTTTCAGTCTTCCTAATGGGCTGTTTTTTTCCTGCAGTAATTAAATAGTAATCAAATACTTGTTTTTTTTTTTTTCAGGAAAAAGAAAAATTTTAATCAAAGTCCCAGATTCCAACAATTTTGATAAGTTTTCAATGTGCTCTGCTTATGGTAGCAGAAAAAAAAAAATAGCTATAATTTGGAGGCTGAAATGCATATTATATTCATCTTTTATGAGCTTCTAAGAACATATCTACTCTCTTCTGGGGAACTATTAACAGGGACGTGCTCTCAATGACTGCAAGAGGAAGGGAATTTTACCCATGCCTTTTAGAAAGCACTTGAGAATTTACCACACAAGACAGTTACTGAGGGAGTAAAGTATCTGCATGCAAGATTAAAATATATAAAAGGAAAAAAAAATTAGTCCAGCCCTTATAAGCTATTAATGTATATCCTTCTTCATATCCCATTTCATTCTAATTTTTTATAAGAAAAAAATAGTATGCATAAGTGCACACACCAAAACCCTACATAAATATATACACACAGAGTTATAAAATAATAATTTATGTGGGGAGCCCAATGGGAAACCAGCAGAGATATTCAGCTGTAACTGACAAGCAGTAGCTGCAAAGCTTCAGTTCTGACATATACCTAAGGGGGAACATTTTAGAAAAGAACTAACAAGAAGATATTATATTAATATTAATAACATTTTTTTTCAAAAGGGAAAATATGATCAAGTGCTTTGCTTCCTTCCTTTCCTTGGCCTTTTTTTTTTTTTTTTTTTTTTTTTTTTTTTTGATTCTGATATTCTGATGGAAGTTAGGAAGAAAGTTCTGATAACTTAACCATGTTCCTCCCTTTTCATAAATATACGTCAAACTGCAGGAAAAAAAGTAAAGTATGGAGAGTGCTAAGGTTAACAAACTCATGCACCTCAAATGATGGGTAATGAACAAGGATCAATGTCAAACATTTTTAACCAATTCAGTTTAACTCAAGTTCATGTGCCATGACGTGTTTTTAAATATATACATACATACAAGTATAAATATAACATTTGTTTTAGAAAGGAACAAATGAAATCTTAAAATCTTTTTTTGCATCAAACCTGATTGCTTTGCTTCGGAATGCTCCCCAGGAGTTAAGGGAAACCAGGGGCACCGTGGCTGGAGTCAGGTAGCCCTCCAATGATCCCATGAGTGCTGAGCATACCTAGTCAGCCAAGGATAAGTGACACCTCAGCATCACATCACTCACTCTGGAACTTTTCACTAGGTTATTTCCTGAACATCCATACAGTTACCTGTTGAACATGCACACCTTTGACCACCCCACTGACCATACTGCTGTTGGCTGAGGCCACTGGTTCTGTTGTGTAACCATGGTTGGGCATTGTGTGACTGGAAAATGAACTAAGTCCCAGAAGGATCAAAGAAATTAAGTATTCTGGGGAAAGTTATAGAAGAGGGATGGCCCATAGGATAAGGAAAGGGTAAAAACAGGCACTGCTTTGTGCATCCGTTTTTTAACCATATATCTCTGATATGTGTACTTTATTTTTAGTTCTTCACTATCCTTTATAGCTTTGTTATGTTTGTAGATCTTCTGGTGTTGCTTAGTGTTGTCCAGTGCTTGTCATATGTGTAGAACTGCTTAACTCTAACAAATTTTTATACTTGACAGTCGATGAGCTCTTGAGGTCAATATCCCAAAAAGTATAGTCCTGTGAATCACAGGACTCAGAAAGCCAAAAATATTTTCCTCTTGTACTGACAGACTACTCAAGGGTAGTGTTGCAAGCTTTCAGGCCGAGAGCAAAAAAAGTAGGACAGAAATTTTAGCATCAGATTTTTTTTGTTATTATTAATATTAAAATTGACTTTACCAATCTATTTATATTATTTCAGGAGAGAAAAAGCTAAAATTTTAAAATAATTTTAAATATTTTTTCATTCTGGGAATTTTAAAAACAATCTTTACTTGAAAGTCTTGATTTCAATTCCTGACAAAAAAAAAAATCTTAAAAAAAACTTTAATCAGATCTAATCTGTAGGCTCCCCATTCTTATTCTTCCCTTGCTGAGTACCTTAAACCTTTAGCTAAATAGATATTTTAGCTGCATCATGAAACTGAAATTGCTGTGCTGTAGACAAGCACATTAACTCCAAAATCTGGAAGACATATTGGTAAATTTTATAACAAAGCTTTAAAAGTAAGGATAGCCAAGATGTTGCAGAATGGAAAAGTTTCGTAAAAAATACCTTGCAAAATACATTAACTGAGCTACGGCAGCAAAGCAAAGGGAGATAATCTAAATATACAAAAGAGAGGTTGAAGGCACATAGAGTGCAATTAACATGAGACCACAAACTATGGATCTAGAGAGGAGTTTAACAAGGTCATGACCTTGGATCTTTATCTTGAAGCTTCATTGAATAGTTCTGTTTGATACTCTAGCAGCATAGAGCATAGTTTTAAGAGTAGAATAACTACTTGTATTACAGATGCCACGTCCATTTATACTTTACAAAGTCAGATGTCTCTTTCACGGCATCTGGAAAATTTTATTTTTTATCCTCAATAATAAATAAAGATAAGGATTTGTTATAGCAGAACTATATGCTCCCGAGTTATTCCCTGTTCTGTAGTTCAGTTTGTCATTTCCACCTGCACAGGGAAATTCCTTTTAATCTCTTTCTTCAAATTGTTTTTTACACACTTTGCTCCTATGCAAGTAAATTCTAGATCCCTGCTCCCTCAGTATTAACCTCTTAGAAATGGACAATATAGAACTCCTATAGCAACTCCATGCACAGAAGTGGAAAACTATATCACACACGTTTTCATGTCCAAGGCAAAGGGAGTACAGCATAGTCACTGTCTCTCTTCAGAAGAAGGTAAAAATACTCTATGAATCTTTCTCAGGCTCTGCTGACTGGACTAAGAGCAGTAGAGCAGACTACTCAGGCCTTCCTTCTTGTTTGCATGCACATAGGGCTAGACCACTAGACACAAACTACATTTTGTGTTCCTTTGCTGCCATTTATATGAGACTTAGAGGGAAATAAACAGGTCAAGTCGTCTGTGTCCCAGAGGCCTAAGAAGCTCATTTTCTGCAATGAAGACACCAAAGTGCTAATGAAGACTAATAACTACCTAGAGGAGGCCACTAATCATTCCATTAACTGTCCCTACACTGACTACACTGAAAGACAATTTTCCTAAAAAGTAAAATATGAAAGTTAAAAGTCTGATGATTATAAAATCTTAAGAAACATTTTTCATTCCAAGGAACCCTAAAAATCTTCATAAATGGCATGCACCAGGGCGTTGTAGTACACAGAAACATACATAGAGTTACATACATAGAGAGAAACTAAAAAGTTAAATAAGTGTTTACTTTTTGTTTGTTTCTTTCTTTTTGTGCTCGTAGTTAACATAAATATAAAAATAAAAGTGTCTGGTCTTTCCCAGATGACACACTTCCATAAGTTAGCACCCCTGGGCATCAAGCCATAGTTGAAATGCTATACTGTCCCTTAAACAGAACTCTTCCGTATTAGTATTGTATGCAGTGAGGTGGCTTGTACTGTGTAGAAACAGGATTGAAGTTCAGGAAGCCTGAACACAACATCCAGATCTGATCAAAGGCTGATTCACAGGAAATCTCCATGGTCCCTTCTTCTTCTTCTTTTGTCTCTCCTTTTGTTGCAATTTCTTTGCGCAGGAAATTATTTCTTGTACAGACCTTGGAGCAAAGAGGCCAACTGACAACATTGCAAGGCATCACAATTACTATTGTTCTTGATGAATTGCAACTTGTTGCTCTGATGAAAAGATTTTTATCAAAAACTCATCAGAGAACAAAATGTAGGAAAAAATGGAAAGCAGTCAGTATATAGAAAAAATGAGTTTTTTTTAAAAAAATCTTTTTTTCCCTCTCATACAAGTCATTGAGGAAATATAGAAAAGTTTGAATCTAATACAGCCTGTGAAAGGGGCTGATAGAGTACACGTGTACAGATGGAGCAGTCAAGAGAAGAAGACTTAAGTGATACATCAAGATAATTCTCTCTTTCCTTATGGAACAATCACAATCTATTAATGAAAAAGAGATATGTCTAATACTAATGGGATGAGACGTAGAGGGAAATCCCTCTTTGTTGGACACAAAATTTCTTCTTGAAAAAAAAACAGTTGAATAGGTCTTGTAAAAGAAACCACAGAACATTATTCTTTGGTGTCCTTAAATAAACCAAATCCGGGCAAAGGTTCAACATGTCAAGCTCTACCCAATCCCTAGGAACTGCCCTGATGTGAGCTAGGCTTATCTCAGTCTTCAGTGATCCATAGATCCAATTCAGTGATCCAGTGATCCAATTTTGATACAGTGAGTGCTGAGAGTTTCTTTTACTTTTATAACTCAGAGTTAAAGAGCTACTGGGTGCATATTAGTTTCCTGGGGATTGCATGCAATCTGAACAGGACGAGTCCTTAGTCCAGCAGATTACTTGCATTAGCACCTGCTTGTTTAGTGATGTCAAAATCCATCTTGGGATACTGATAACCAGGTTAATAATAGAGATATGCAACTGTTTTGGAGTTTTCTTTCTCCAATACGCTTTGAAGCAAGTAGGATTTCAAATACTGAGAGTATTCAATTTTATTAAATTTGGTCATTTTACATGAAAACAATGGTCTAAAGAGGACATTCTTGCCCTTCTTGCGGAGAAATACATTTCAGTGTTTCAGAGTGCATATGATGATCGACACAGAGCTTTGACAGTCATTTGTGTTGTAAGGAGTTACAGGATGGAAATGGAATTATTCTGAAAAGAGGAATCCAAAATTTATATCCCCCATGAAGATCTGGATTGCTTTCCTAGAGGTAGCAAGGTACACATCACTCAGGCTTCTCAAAATCAGAGATAGAAGGCAATTTTTTACAAAAACTACTTTGGCTCTGCCAGCTGCTCAGATAAAGCAAATTCTCATGAATTGCATCTGAACACATAACGCATCAGACATTGTTTTTCTCACAGAGTGAACCCTCGGATCATCAAGTAATGTTTTATTTTGTGTGCTGAGATGTTGAAAAGAATAGAACTCTGTTTAATGAGATAAGTAGGTACCAGTTTAAGCACATAATTTCCCTTTATGTGATAATTAGAATGGATTAGGCAAAATCATGGATAAAATAAAAAGAATCTGAAAATTTTCATGTTAAAAATAAATTAGATAAAAAATAGAATCAGAATATAAGAAGAACTAGAATTAGAGTGTAAGAATCTCAGAATTAATATGATAGGAATTTATGACAACTAAAAATAAAAAACAGACCATTTGCATTTATCTCACTTCTACAATTACTAAGCTTGCATAATACTTACATTGTGAGTAGCAACTTTACTCCTAATTTTACACTGAGAACTCTGCTTAGGAAGATGTCCAGTTGTTTCCCGGATTTAGATCCATGTGCAATGTATTTCAGGATGAAAGCTATTCACCAACATGCTATGCAGATGGTATCATAAATTTAGGTTATTTAGATTTTGCATCATCACTTCATCCATAAAGAATTTTGGAGTCTGACAGCTGCATGGTGGCTGCTCAAGGTGGAGCCATTTGAAGTAGAATCAGCATCCTGAATAACATGTAGCATAAGAGGCGTAAAGGAGAGGTATCTAGCTTTAACTAACTACCTAGGGAGAAAATACCATGATAACTAAGGTTTCAAAGAATGAAGGAGCTTTATCCATTTGGAATCCACCGTTCAGAACTTTCTCCCGAAAATGGGCAACTGCAAAATTTTTCAAATCTCACCTGCTGTTCTTTTCTGTTTGAAGGTTAGCCACCAAACTAACAGATGATATCCTTATTCAAGCAATACCTCCACGCTCAGGATTAGCAACTTTGTCTGTATAGAAGATTTATAAATCCCAACTGTTTACCTCAAATATACCCTAAACATCAAATATTTAGGCCCTCCTCAGGAACCTTTTTTTTTTTTTTTTTCCTGAAACTGGTCTAGTGTTCAAAGAAGAATGGCAGACACATCTGAAACCTTCAAACAGAATTATACGTTACAAAAGGATGAATATTTTAAAGTATTGAAATGCATCTGAGTAAGGGTGCCCATTTTTATACTGTTTTTGATTTAGGCAACAGAATTCCAACTTCATTCTTTTCAAGTCCCTGGTATTCAATTTATTCTTGGTCCCTAATAGCAGATCTCTGACAAATCTACACATAAACTATTTGGAACATAAATTCAGTTATTAGGTTTTATATTTTTAAGAAAATCTTATGGAAACAAGTTTATGATTTTGATATATAATTCAATTATTTCAGTGTCCTGTACTAACATTATTTAATTTTTTGTTTGGATATTGCTTTTGAAAAAAAAACTCAATTCTATAGGAAAAATGAAGTTTGAGGTTGACGTATTGCTGCTTAAAAGTTTCTGTGCTTACTTGAACTTCTTTTGCTCAGAAATCACAAAAAAAAAAATTTTTTTTTTCACCCTCGCCCCTAGCTGCATCACCACATTGGGAATGTATAATTAAGTGATCATAATCACCTTAACTGGACTATGGTCTTATGAGATGGATTTAGATACCAGTTTGTCCCGATCCGGTGTCGGGTGAGGTTTCGATACGATCCCAAGAGCAAGACTAAGACGAAAACGAGGTCAAATGCCATACAACCTTGTAAGCTTTATTCTCATAAGCACGATAGCACAGAGAGAAGAAGAAGAAGGAAAAAGAAAGAAAAGCAAGCAATTAGGAGAGATGCAGCAAGATCGTAGTTACCACCACCACCAGTGCAGCTAAGTGTTGTTGGCTCCGCTTCGGTGCAGGTACAGGTGTCTCGGTGCCTCGGTGCAGGTGATGTTCAGGGAAAGAAGCCGTGTGCCCCGGCAGAAGCCACACACCAGTGGGGGAATACGCAGTTCTTTTATGTCCCCGTTCTTGAAGAGTCCGCCACTTTCTGTGCGCTCTGCTTCTCCCCTTTAGCCAGCTGGAGCACCAGCGCTGCTCCCTAGGCACTGCCGAGCATTGTGTTTGGTCTTGTGCTGATCTCATAGTCTTCCCAGGGACAGGATGCCAAGGCCAAGAAGTAGATAAAATACCTTGAGCTGATACCACAGCCTTCCCAGAGGCAGGTTGTCAAGACCAGAAAGTTGTTAACTGTATGGAGATAAAGCACCTGGAGCTGACATCACAGTCTTCCCAGAGCCAAGGCCAAGAAGTCCTAAATACTATCGAGATACAATGTCGAGACAAACACAATCCACAACAGTCTCTTACACAGTTTAATAACTGGAAACTCTCCATCTTTCTTTTGTTTAGCCAGCCTTCTCCTTCACAAGTGCATTTGACCAAAATATTGAGCTGGGATTGTTCTAACTTTTCCCTTAAGCAAGAAAATCCAGAACTCAGAAAGTCCTTTGATTACATTCCTACTTCTAGGCTTGATAAAAGAGATAAGTAGGTTTCTAAAATAATAAATCTTAGATGTGTGTAGTGAAGCAAGTGAAAACAGCCTGAAAAGAGATGTCCACCCTCAAGGATTCTGTCCTTCAGGTCAAGCCTTCCTTCTCCATCCAGGTTTTCCTCAGAGCTTTCCAGTCCTCTTCTACTGCAACAAAACGCACACAATGGACATATACTACATATCCCTGGATACAGCCCTGTTTCTGAGATCTCTGAAATTCTCTGCATTTCCAGTCTTCTTCACTGGAGACTCCCAGTCTCTGGACATATGGCATGTTCCGCATGTGCTATCACCCTCCCTCTCAGCCTTTCATACTCCTTATTCTGGAGGCTTCTTCTTGCTGTGCTTCTTTGGTCTAGCAGTCTTCTCTTTCCCTCAAATGCTTCCAGTTCAGATGGTGTGAATCAGTCAGGACAGGTAGCAAGTTTTTCAACCTTTTTAATAGAACACATAAGTATTTGCTGAGTGCGAGCAGAAAAAAAAAAAGAAAAAAAGAGGAAAAAAAAGGTAAATTAATAAAAATGAAACAAAACAAAATGAACATAATATGGTACAATTGTTACATGAAATAATGCGTAATAATAAAGATGTAACTGAATAGTAACACAGAATAAGATAAAAGTAGGATTCACAATGTGGGCCTATGTGACAGGTTGCATTTATAGAAGGTATCTAGGTAGAACTCCAAATTGAGTCCAAGACTTCTGTGCCAAGTCCGAGCCTGGACAGTCCCTCCTGCTTCCATTTAGGAAGAGAAGAGCATAGAATTTGCCTCACAGAAACTATAATGTACAAGACTCACATCTAAGCAGAACTCTAATTACTAGAAGGCAGATCTGGAGCCATAACTTTGATTTTCTTGTCTCCTCAAGAAGGCCAGCTATGGTGCACCCTGAATGTTCTCTGTTTGCCTCTATGAGTAGAGATGAATGTATTGCCAATGTCAGTTCTTCAACAGACTTAAAACACTGATACAGCTTGACTTACAGCATTTTTAAGAGTGTTCTCCCTTTTTGTAGAATTGGGCCAATCAATCTGATGTGAGGTTTTGCATTTTGTCTGGTTGCCTTAGGCTTGTAAATACTTTTTTTTCCTGTTTGTTTGGCTTGAATATATTAGCTGAAGATTTTCCTCTTAAGGCAATTTTGACTTTTAAGAGCAACAATCCTTGACTTTGTCAATATCCATTAAAGAATAGAATGTCACTGTTCTTCTGCTATATGGGAAAGAATCCACCATAAAACAGCCCAAAAGCCATGGCTCCATACTATAAAACCTCTTTATTGTTGAATCGGAAGACATAAATTGGCAATTCTTCTCTCTTAACACAATCAACTTCTTTCCTATTTTTATTTTTTTGAGTGATTCAAAATCGATGCTTCCTTTCACAGTGTGTATTTTTGTTTTTACTTAAACTGTGAATCATGACTGAGGAAATCAACTTTTAAGGTCAGCTCATCATAATCTGCAGATTCTTCTCAACCAAATGTTCCTAGATAATATTGTTAAGACCAAAATATTATGATTTTTTTCTTCAGAAAGGAAAAAGAGTCAGAGGAGCCAATACTCCAATACCGCACATATAGAATATAACATTTTCCAATAAATTCTACCTAAAATACTTGAAAAAAGGAATATATCATGTTTCTATTAGCATCACTCCAGAACACTTGAAGCATCCCACCCAGGCAGACAGGGAAGTGCTATCCTCCTCACTTTGCAGAGTGAAAAGTCATTAAGAACAACATCCAGAAATACTTAGACACAAAAGTGATACTTAAATAAAACGTGTGTATGCATGAGCAAGCCTGAGATTCTGAAAATCCATGCTCTGGCACAACCTCAACAAAAGTGTGGAGCATTTCTCATCCTGTAAATTTATCTAGAGCTGACTTGTCTTGTGACTAAGAAAAGCTCCTGCTGAAGGAGAAATATGGATTTGCAGCATTTCAGTTAGTGAAGAAAACTGCTCATTCCTGGGAGAGTTTGCTGTTGATGCTCTGCATGAGTAAGCTGCCACCATTCCTATTTCTAGCAGGCTTATTTTGAAAGAAGTTTGAAAAGTGCTTAGTTCTTTGAAAGAAAAAAATTAAGACACAAAACATCAGGTTAGAGATATGAAGCAGAAAAACACAAATCTATGCCTGATTCTGGTATAAAAAGAGCAACTAGCTAACATCTAAAATCTCTGGGCCATCTAACACATCTAACATTGGACTGAGTGTCCCGTAGGAATTTGTCTGTATTTACGAAAGTCCGTAGACCACTACAAAGCCAAACTCGGATTATGGTGACTTAAAGCAGTCCTTTCTAGTTCCCTTTCCTTTCTGTATGTGCTGTGTAGACGTCATTATACAAATAAAATGCCATTCTTGATGAGTAATTTCAGACCACCCTTAATGTAATCCAAGAAATACTTGCATATTTAAGTGAGTTCATATAAGCAATTTTTTAAGATGGCAGTTCAAAAGATGAGTAAAATTAAGCAAAACTGAGTACACGAATAATTACAATTTGATCCTGTAAATTATAATATCAAGTACAAATGCATCTTTAAAACTTTATTTCCATACTCTGTTTTATAAAGCAAAGCATAAATAGCCAGATAGAAGAGAACTCACAGACCACTGATAAAAGTCATTGACTGGATAAATGAAATAATTTTTTCTTTCTACAAACTCCAGCTGGTGTGATCTTGGCCTTCAGTACCTACTAATTAAATGGAGAAATGTTTGAGATAAAAAGTTAATTTACTAATTAAATGACAAGTATTCTTTATAAATTGTCTCTTTGGCTTATTGTGCATTTAGAGAATTAATTAACAATACAATCAAGCTTGCAGTTGTGAAATGCCAATATGGATGTGATTTGAAGATATTTTCACTTCTGTTTTCCATCTCAGTTTTTATGACAGCTGCACCGTAATGAAGATGCTTGACTCTTTAATTTGTCTCTGTAAAATTAAAATGAGTTTGTGACTTTTTACTCACTGAGAGCATAAACTAAATCATACACTTAATAGTACATTTCTGATCAGTTGATGCAGACATGACTCTGTATTAGCAAGTTGCTGTTGTTTTCTATAAATGAGAGTTATATAAATGATCTGTGGTCTGCTATAGGTTATCTCCTTGTGTTAAAGTATTTTCAACAGAAAGTGTAGCAATGACAGCATGAATATTATTTAACTGCATCAATTGGAATTTATATTCAAGGTATTTGGAGTTTGTAAACAGTATTTCTTAGATTTAACACATAGTTCCCTATTTTTAACATCAGTAGGCTCTGTAGATATGTCTAAACTAGCTCAAAAGTAGTTCTTCAAGTTACTGCTAAAGTATAATGGAGTTGGTATATGAACTGATTAACTAATTGCCAATTTACTATTTACCTTTTTTTGGTGTGTTTGGCAAAATTGCTGCAAGCCAAAAATATTTTTTTGTTATTTTCCTTTGTTTTGGAATGATGTTTTTATAGATATACATATGTACACACATATGTGTGTATTTGTATATATGTATTTTTATAATGTATATAAAATGTATGTGATTGGACTGACCTGGCTTATGTTTTGCCTTTTTTAATTTGTTTTGTTTTGCTCGGATTTGTTTTGTTTATTGGTTGCAATGAAATGCTGCTATTTATCTGCAGCCAAATCAAAAGTCAATTAGAATTTACTACTTGCTGCAGCTTCTCCAAACAGTTAGAAAATAATTTCCAAGAAATAAAGGCCAAGAAATAAAGTCACCTGGCCCTAATCAGCTCTTGGGTTGCTGAACAATCAAGTCAGCTTGTCTCCATAGGCAGCTATAAATCTTTCTTTCCTTACCACTTTTTATATTCTCAATTAATGTTACTCCAACCAGTGTTTTTATTAGGACACTTTTATAGCGTCTGTTTTATAAACCAAATAGATACCCTCAAATCTTAATAATATTTAGTGTATGTATATAAATGTGTGAACATGTTGTGCCACTATAAAGGAAAAAAGCTGATTACTTTACATTCAATTTGCTTTGATTTTTCTGTCTAGTCTATTGGTGCCTACAGAAGGAAACAGTAATAAATCATTTATAAAACCAGCCGAATCCCTTCTACAGGGAAATACAGTGAGGCAGACTGTCTCATAAATTGTTTAGAATAATGCAGCTCTCCAGTGATTTAGCCTGATTTGTTTATTTGTTTGTTTTTTCAAAACCCACAAAACCCGCAGATGGTGATTTCCAGCTCTTATGGAGAAGGTAGGGAACGTGCACACTTAAGGCAAAAACAGTGAATCAAAGTACCCTTGAATTTTCTCGTATACAATACAGATGACATTGCATTAGCAAGCAGACCTTGTGCCGGAAAAATTAAATGGAAATACTAATTACAGAATGGAAGTAATGTGAATGAATTTTCTGTATTTATTGCACTTTGGTCATGTGGCCTGCAATTCCACTCAATAAGGGAGAAAAAGCAAAAGAGCCCCTTCACACTGGCCTAGCATCCAAAATCCTTGGGCTGTCTTTATATGTGGAGCAGTGACAGTGACAAAATGGTATTGCGGGCTGGCAGCTTGATTTCTGGCATTTGCCGGGCTGTAAGAAAGATCACATCCCCAAACACTTCTGTCCTCTTCCAGATTGCGGTATATTAAACTGAGGAAATAAGCCTGTTTTGCTAGGGATCATAGATTCATCAAAATTAAAGATGGAAAAGACCTGTTAGTGTAAATCACTTACATTATCCCTCATCTGATGCAAGATTACTCCCTATGGTATATTTTCCAGTACTTTTTACAGTCCACTTTCAAATGACTCATGCAACAGTTTCCTTTTCTCTCTAGAGATCAGTCTACAATCTAACAGATCTCACTTATCCTTGGTTTCAGCCTAAATTTTCCGTTACTCTTTTAAAGATTTTTTTTCCTGGCCATCTGGTAAGACAGTTTGAAATGCTTCCCTGACCAGCTACCAAATTTCAGAGGGAAGCTCAGGACTACCAGGAGGGCAGAAGGCATCCACACATTGTAAAGGATTTCAGGAGCTAATGTCATTCCAGAAGGAGGATCAACATGATCTCTCCTACGTGAGAGAGTCTTCCTTATCTTTCATTAAAACCTGTGAACCTGCATGTCTTCTTATTCTAAACAAAACTTTTTTGTTTTGCTTTCTTTATTTTATAAATTATTTCATATTCCCTTTGTTAAACGATTTACATCTTCTTTGTTTAGTGGGCCAAATTCTTTTCTGAGTCCATCAACCAGAATAAAAGTATCTCTGGCAATTCTCATGCATGGAAGGACACTTTTTCTGGTGAGATTTTTATTTATTATTTTTTTTTAAGTATCTACAAAAGTTTTAGTTTAGAATACAATGAAAGTGAAACACCTAGAGGAGATATATGCATTTTGCGAAAATTCATCCTTCTCCTCTCTGATTCATGACTGGAAAAGAATCCAAAATATTTAATAAAGTGTTCTAAGATATTTGAGATATCTTGTAAAAGAGATTACGATTATCTAGTCTTGCCATAAGACATTCCAGCATGCAGGAATCTCAAGTTCATCTTACAACCTCAGCAACAAAGAATCTGCAGCAAACTGCATAGTAAGTTGCCTGGTGTTAATACATTTCTGAAGAAAGGATATGTGTAAAAAAGTCTAAAGAAATAGGTCCTTTCAGAAATATTGGGCAAGCTCTATTTTGCCAAGCACAAGTGCACAATAGAGGCTTCAATTTTATGGGCCAAATGAGGCAACACTCCCAAAATAAGCACATAGATTTCTCTCCAGTTAGTGGAGAACTATAAGTATCTCTGAAGTCCTGGTGGGAAATCCTCTGTGCCTAGGACAAGTGACATGAACTCTGCCACTGGGATTTTCCACCACAATATGGTGCCACTGTGGTGTGCCTGAACAGTGAAGATTTGCAGTATTTCACATTCTTGGGAAGATAGGAACAGCAATCTGTCCACCAATTTTCCCCTTCCCAGATGAGGACTTACTGGACATATTTCCCATTGCAGTTTGGATGCAGTTTCCAAAGGGTAGGACAATTATGGCTGAGGCCACTTCAAGAATTTCATATTTACTAATTTCGGATGGTAACTCGGGGTTTGCCTCAAGCCAGATTTGAAAGGGAAAGGCATCTTGCTTGTCAACTTCCTGAGTCACTGCACTTCATTATATAATTTGAAAATGTTTTCTAAATGCTCAGAGGGTTTTTCCATTGTCTGACTAACAGCTCTTGCTGAGCTTTGCTTCTACCTCCATTTTCTGTCAGGTAGCTATGCCACAAAATACATTTCCGTGCTTATTTTTTTTTAACCCCGAGGCACATATCTGTAGATGTGTATGCACAGCTTAAATGGTTGTAGCATATTTGCTTTTCCAGCTTCATTTAAGACTACAGAAAACCTGAACCAGATGAAAAATTACTATGTCACTGAAGTTAATAGATGATTTCACTATGTGTGTACTGGAATTCTGCAACATTTATATACACTTTGAGATTTGTCCTGGCCAGGTCAGCAAGTGCTACCTGAGACACTGCGGACTATTATTTCTAATGGGCACTGTGGATAAGGCAAAGATATATTTGTTGTCCATTGTCTTACACAGCCCTCTTATAGTTCTCAGAAAAATTTATTCTCTCAGAGACTCTTTCATGTCCTTTTGCCATGCAGAAAGGCTGCAAGACGAACACTAAGTTTCATGCGATGCAACAATTCCTCATGATCTGAAGCCTCACACCATCAGAAACTTCAACATGAGAAAAACACATACAAAATCATAATTCCTGTTAAAGTTTACAACGTTACTGCACAGAGCACAGATCAGATGCAAAGCGAAACGCTAACTGTGTCACTTGACCTCAACACCAGAGATTGATCGCAAGCTTTGCCTCATCTAATGACATAACTTCTAGCTTTTGCTGTTGAAGAAAATACATGAAGAAGGAGGTTACAGGTAACAACTCCAGCTATTTCCAAAAGTAAATCTGTTACCAAATGAGACAATGAAATCACTATAAGAAGTTACTCGTACATTTAAATATCTCCCCTAAAATCAAAGCACCTAAGAGGCATATGTCGTTTCTGAGTGAGTCACTTAAGCTTTCTTTCTGTTCAGCAGAAAAAAAACTCCATAGCACGATTCATCTTAGAAGACATTTATCTTTGGAGGTGATGAATCATTTTTTTTGGAGGTGCCAGCCTCTCTGTATTTGTTAATGAGGGCGTCTAGACAACTGACTTCTTAAACCGAGACCCTAACTTTTAAGTGTCTCAAGTGCTCTTAAATGACCTATTTTAAATTATTCCCTTACTTTAATTTCTAAAGCAGGTTATTTCCTGGAAGAACAATTCAGCTGTCTAAGGTGACTGTATTTATATTACATTTTATATGCCCTGTGGCATCAAGGACATCTGCTTAGTGCTGTCAGATATGACACAGGACTTACAGGAGACACATGCTCTTCTCAAAAGATATGTGGAGGCCAAGTGCCCAAATATCAGACCTATTTGGGCAGGTATGCAACTAGAATAATTCCATCAAACACCATTGTTTGACTGACTTAAACTAATTATTTTTTTACTTGGATGATTTACTCCGTGAATTTTGTTTTTCACCTGTTGCACTGACTACAAATATCCCGCTACAAAATATGATGCTGCAATTTATCTCTACAGCCACCGTCCCTTGAGAGGCCTTCTCTCGGATTAGACACAATCAACGTGTCAGGCACGATGGAAAGGAGCAGACATCCTAGGTCAGCCATAAACACACATTCTTCCATGTCCTACTCTCGTTTCCATTTCCAGGGCACAGCCTTTTCAGCATGTCTCCAGCCTTCGCATGTGGGTGCCCAGCTCAAGGCTCACAACGCTCCGCTTCCAAAGACAGGCTGGCTTCATGCCAGGATACGGGAGCGCACGTGACCTCTTCACAGAGCATCACGTGGACGTCGGGGTCCGTAGCAAAGTGCATAAGGAAGCAGAGGAAGTACAGCGAACAGATATGCAGAGAAAACACAGTAGCATTTGGCATCCATCCAAAGTGGTAAAAATGCTGCTTCTTTTTGATATATTATTTCTTCCAATTGGATGCATTGTGCTTATGGGCCCCAGCATTCTTTTTTTCTGTTCTGCCTCAGATGTCACTGCAGAACCCCTACCTTATACGCTGAATAAATTAGTGGAGCAGGAGTTTGCACTGCTGTGTAATATTTAAAGTGAATGGGAAGGCATTCAGTCCCCTTTGTCCACCTACTAGGGGAACAGTGACACCAGTGTCACAGGTTTATAGCATTTCTAGCGTTGCTCAGCGAATGTCACCTATGTTGAGGGGTGCAGGCTATTCGTTTCACAGTCCTCTGCTGCCCGGCATATAATTATCGTGGCTCATCTTTATTAAACACCAGCCTTATCTTTGTTTTGCTCTCTTTGTTGATAGATGTAACCTCAATACTGTTGCTATGGCTACGGTAACAGTAGCTGAGAAGATTTTGTTTGTTGTAAACAAACTGAGCTCTACAGGCACAGATCCTAGCGGAGCGTTTCCAGTCCCTCTGCCTTATATTATGCTGATTAACACTGCTGTCTCCCTCCTGCAACCTATTGCTTATTTTTAATTAGCATTAATTTAAGCCACATTGAGGTGCATTTCCCCTTTTGTGCAATTTCACCCTCTTTTCCAACAGCCTATAGCAGCAGCCATAGGTTAGGATGGCCACCCTGCTGAGAGCATCCACACAGCTAAGTCCTGCTGGTACCCACAATTAATCTAGATGTACACGCGAGTGCAATGGCAAAAAATTGCTTTAATTTACTTCCTACATTCTCACCTCCAGGGGCAACTGAGCTTGTTCCGATGCAGGAGGCATGGTGTTCAGAAAATGTGTTGCTAATTCTGAGGCATATTTAGATTCAAGCTGATTCTTCAAAATTGAGGGCCCAATTCAGCCTCTTTCACAAGGAGATGAGATTCTGCTGTAAGTGACTGCATTGCAAATTCTTCTATCAATTACAAGTGACTTAACCCATGAGCTCCCAGGTATGAGTAAATGACCAGAAGAGCTTCAGGAATAAAATGAACTGCCAACAGCACCTGGTTTATGTCATTTTTATAGTAGACCTTTCCACCAGCAGATATTTGCTCAAATGCTTAGGCTTGACTCCTGAGTTTTGTCTTATTTTTATTCACCGTGCATGCCAATTGTGGTTAACAATGTCCAACATGTAATTTATGTATTAGTATCAGTATTTAGTGTTAATGTTTTGATCTTGAAGATGTTAGTAGCTATTCCGAGGGGATATTTGGCTGCCAGCCTCAAAGAACTTCTACTGTCTTCTCTGAGACTGTCTTCTCTGCAGTCTCAGTATGTGCACATACATATGACTATTGTATTTTAATGTGGTTCATAACATCCAGATTCCTTCACTAAGGTGTAAACCCCAGTGTGCTTGGGGCTGTAATGTACAAGCTGTGAAATTGTTTCTGCATGAAAAAGGGTTCGAATGCAATAGAGATGGGATAAGTCAGGCAAGATGCCAAAAGAGGGTCAGTGTGGAGGGCGGGAGAGGTGCACATTAAGCTGGGAGTGGATACTGGCCTGCACTGCATTCATCCATTGCCCAAGGGTCCAAATGGAGATGGTATATTAATAGTACCATGCTAGATATTTCAGACACAACCCAAAAGCTTAATTAGCATTGGGTATACTTAGGCCATTTAGGAAACCATGAACTCCATAAAATGAAGGGGATCCAACAGTCTTCAGGAGTGAGGGGAGGATCAGAACTGAAGTTAATTGCGAAGGAGTGAGTTCATTTGGGAGGGTGCCTTAGTGTAAAATACTTGTGAGTATTGCTGTTCATGATCTTTTTCATTATCACTGTACTCAGCGCCTTTCTTGTGACAGGATCATCCTTGTCCAGCTCTGTTTAATTATCAAAAGCTGATGATATTACAGCAGCCAGTATCTTTCAGTTCTGGCATTAATCTCCTAGCAATTCTTGTTTTCATATCACAAAATACAGGGTAGGTAAAGATATGCCCTTTTTGCAGCCTCTTGACAAAACTTCATATCCCAAAGGAATATCGGCTTATGAGGTTGAGTCAAGGAAGAAATTACTGCCCTTGTGAATTTCCCAGGTTTCAGTTTTACATTCCCACTCTTCATGCTACTTTAATATAATTTTACAGATGAATGATAAACAAGGTGAGGCACCGAGAGTGGCAAACTTGATGAATGGGAAAGAAAAAATTACACTCCCTGTGAACTTTTAGAATGGTTCACACTCATTTTCAGCTTGGAAAGCTGTTACCTATTCATATAGCAGCTTTTTAAAGTGCAAATGGAAGCATATCAGCGTGCAGGGATCTTCAGTAGTTTGCAAATGTCTCCACAGTATCTAGAAATCAACCTAAACTATTGGAAAAGACCAAATACTCTATGGACCCTAACTTTCTTCTCCCTCCTTTAATGATGTTTCGCTGAATTGACAGTGCAATCAAAGGGTGCAATTGGCAGCCCATCTTAGAACATTTTCACTTCTGAGTCCTCCTTGTAGCTGGTAATTCATCTAGCAACATAACCTGTCTCAGTATGTTTCGTCACCACATTGACTTGAAAGACAGCTGTGAAGTTTGTTTTCTCTTCCCCAACAGACTAAAAAGAATGACATCACCTTCATGACTTCATGGGGAAATGAAGCCCAAGTTAGAATGAAGCTACACAGTAGAAAACATTCTCTGTCTCTCAGACAGTGATTGTGACATAAAAGAAGAGGAGATCAAGGCTATATTCAACTACCAGATATATGCCAGAATCTTGCTATTCACTTGTAATTTTATAGCCTGGAGTTTTCAACTGACTTTTGACATCAGATGTTCAGTAGCAACAGAAGACATGGTTTCTGCTGAGGAGAAATCTTAATCTAAAATGTGAGGTCAAAAGGACAAAGTATAGTCTGTATTTTACATAGGGGTAAAATGGTTGAAATGATTAATGATTTAGCTTTTTCCCATATCATATAAGAAGACAATGGCAGAACTGAGATTTTGAACTGGGCCACTTACACCCTATTCTGGTGCTTATTATGGCCATCCTAAAATGGAGTGGTTCCTATCTTTCTTAATTATTCTTGGTTTAGTTTTTGTTCTTATTGTTATCTGCTTTTTTACTATTGGACTAACAGTAGAACATTTCTATTATATGAATTGAGACAATCAGTCCTGAAGAGGATAATCAGAGAGAGAAATCACACAGGAATGGCAAACAGGGAGACCAGAAGAGAAAAAACTCATTTCCTTATAAGAGAGTGACAGCTGGAAAGGGAAGCAAGGACGAAAAGATAGTTTTCCTCATTGTATAAGGAAATATTGATGTAAGATTGTTTCTAGAACAAGCATCCAGATAGAAGAGTAAAATATAGGTGCCAGATAAAGACTATACCCCATACACAAATCCAAATGCAGTCATTACAGGATCTAAGGTGAGATTCAGGTAATGCAAGTGCCTGCTATAGGATGAGTTGAATTATATACTTATGTCACTGACTATGTTGATTACAATTCCAGTGAATACAAAAGGCTGCCTAAAAGTGTTCTTGAAGATGTAGATAGCTACAGTTTAAATTAGTAAATCTACATTTCTTGAAGGGATTTCTATCTTTCTGACTCCGTGTATGAGAAATTCTAAGAAAGTCTGGCACATTCTTGGAGACCAACGTTAAGCTTGGATGCAACAAAGTCTGTAAAAAACTCAGGCTGGATGAGTCCTAGTGCTTGCAAAATTATGATTGCTTTTTTCAGGTGTTAATCTAACATTAACTTTGGGCATAGGTGGTTCAATATCTAATAGGAGTTAAGGAAATTATTTTATATCTGAATCGTGCTGATAAAAGAAGCATGGAAGTGGGGAAAAATGTCCTTGTGACCTTGTAGCCAACCTTAGTTAAATAGATGAGTAGTACTTATTTTTTTGTTTACAAAGTTACAACACTGTAAGTTGTGCTCACAGAATATGTCCTTACTTTCAATTTCTGTTTCTGTTGAACTAAATGAGATTGTGTTATTTACTCAATGCTAGATAAAGTAGACTCCTCTGTAATATTTTATATTAAAAGGAATATATGATGCTCTTTTATTACTCTTTTAAAGACATAATTCTGTAAAAGCATAATTTGGTTGAGGTGGATGTGTTATGGGAAGAAACTATAATATGGAAAGCTTACTATATATTGTACTATCCTTTTTTTTTTGCTAAGGATGCTTGCCATAGCCAGACATTCACATTCATACTCCTGTAAGTTTATTTTACATTAAAGCATTCCTTAATATTACAGTAATCTAATTGATTTGTATGGTTAAAGGAAGATAAAATTCTCATATTCATTAAGAACTACAGCTATAAATCTCCTTACTAAAATAAAAAGAAGCATTTATCCAATTCAAGAAGCATTTGAACATTGTATTTGCGATTCCTGATGATATCAGAATAGTGCTTCCAGCATTTCACACCGCCTTGAGAATGTATATGGAGGGGGGGAAAAGAGGCAAATCCAAAATGCTTTGAGCCCAATTTTCCTCTCACTTACTGGAGTATAGCTGAACTGCTTTAGCTACTATGTTAATTCAGCCAAGGTGGTTATGCAGTACTGCACAGAGAGGAGGGAGTTGATATTCAGGATTGAGTTTCTGTGAAGATAGTATTCACAATGCCTATTTTTTAGCTGTAATTTCATGTCTAAGATTTTTTTCTCCATGCATGGCTAGAAATAGGGGCTAAGCCTCCGGAGGAACTAAACGGTACACATGATCTGGACTTGTGTAAACCACAATGTGGAGGAATCTCCAGGGGTTATATAGGGAGCCTTGGCAGCCTAGTCTTTTTATTATTTACTATGATTCTATCAGATACATCATGAAATCAGGTATTTTCCATTCTGCCATTTTATATACACTTACAAACACTACCTATTACTGCTAAAAGACTGATTTACCTTTATTTGAGAAAATCTTCCTATATGGTTTGACACAAAGCTCTTCTGAAACAGGGAAATCCACTAAGATGGGTATCACTCTTTACCTTATCCTAGTTTCATACGTTGGCACTTCATTCCGCTATTATAACTTCTAGGCAAGAGCTTTAAAAAGTAGAGTGAATAAATAATATCTTATTGTTACACATCCTTCAATTATTCTAAAATTCTTCTTAAAGTATTTTCTAGAATTTGCAGTACAACAATTCCATGTTTTCTTAAGTAAAATCCTTACTCTTCGCTCTTGCTAGTCTAGCTTACCATGGTTTTGCAGGTTGACTCAGGTACTGCCAATGGGGATAAAGAAAGAGAGAATCACAATATTTCCAGGTGAAGGCAGTTATTCCCAGCACTGTGGCGTGATATTTTCTGTAAACTCTTTCTATCCCTTTATTGTTGTTGTTGTTTTTATACCAGCAAGAATCATATTTGCCTTTCCTGAGGCTGCCAAATAATGAACAGATATCTTAGTCAAACATTCCACAAGTTTCCAAATGTTTTAGATCCTCAGAGAATCCTGCAGCTTGAGAAACATATGAGAAGTTTAGAATACTTCTGTCTATGAGGATAACCTTACGTTTATCCCGGTTGAATTCCATCTGTCATTAGGCAGACGTACCTCCACAATATGCTTAAATCCACTGAAAAGTTACATGGTTCTGTGTCTTACTTATAAATATGGCCGTATATCAGAAAACTATCCTACCAACTTTAGATGTTTGCTAAACCAAAAGTATTTACCATAGCAAAAGACCTTTTTAAATTTCTTTATATACACGTGTAAAACACCATATGAAGGTTATACATAAGAGAGAATTTTGTCTTTATTTTTCTTTGTCATCTTTTGTCATTTTTAATGTAGTCTTTAAATATTAATCTTGACTAATTCTGTTTTTTTTTTATTTTTTATGAGATCTTGTAGATAAAATATAACTCTTTGGGAAATTTCTGTGGGATTTTTTTTTCCCTAGATGATAGTCTCTGCACAAAATTTGTTTTTTTCTATGGTAAAAAGAAATAATGCTTTTTTTGTCGTTGAAAACATGAAAATAATAATAAATATGGGCTTGTTTGGCTTGAATATTTAATCTTTATCTGAAAAAAAATGTTTATGCTTTGCAACTGTTCAGTAAAATATAAATTTGAATCTCAGTGGCAATATTAGAAAGTACTCAGGCTCAGCCAATTGCATTCTCCTCCAGTAGAAGACTAATCTTTAGTCCCCTAAATATTTGTTGTTGCTCTTCTTCAGCAAGATAACCAGTCATCACAGAAGGACACTGCTACCGGTGAAAGGCACAAAGAGACTAAATTCCTTTTTCACACAGAAAAACATACATTACTTTGTATTAGTTGGGTGAGATGATATGAGATGCCAATAAAGAATCGAAAGTGCTCAGGGATGTCTTAGTAGCTTAAAAATAAATAAATAAATAAATAAACTGTACGATCTAGAATTTCAATTAAATTTACATTTACATTTAATTGACTTTGTCTTGTTCATTTCCTTCTCTGTCCGCAGATGTATGTATAATTGCATTTATTCTAATTAATATTTACTGAATTTTAATCTACAATACCGTGCTGATGCTTAACATTTTCCTGAGTAGTCTGCCAAAAGGATCTTATTAAAATTTTTTGAGAAAAAAGGTTCTTATTAAAACTTTTTGAGACTCCATATAAAGTGGGCTCCCTAAATTGTCTTGAGATTCTTTTCTGCATTTTCTGCATCTTCAAAGAGTTATGATTTAGGACTGACATTTCGCTTATGGAAATGTACACTGTTTGATTCCATCAAGTTACAGTTACCCAAGTTCTCTTTTTCTCTCAGCCAGATTGTATGTCAGGTTCTACAAGAACTGAGGTGATGCTTGTTAATTTGTTATCCACCAACTTGGATATCCTCATGTTTTCCTTTCAGAAGAAACCAGAGGTAGTCACACTGATTGCAACTCAGAAATGTTGGGGTGTTCTTTTGTCCCTAAATGGACTTTCCCAGAATATCCTAGTTATCTAGCTGCTATATGGACAGGGAAATTTGACTGGTTATTTTACTCTTAGGGCAATTGCTTTTAAATAGACCATCTTCATCTTTACAAGCCCAAATATTACCTTAGTTCTTACAGATCCTCAGAGGTTGTTAGGGATGAGATATCCAGTCATGGCTTAACTGGATAACCACAGCCCCTGAATTTTCATAACTGAGTCTGCATACACTTGGCAAATTTGAGCAGTATGATTTGTCTTAATCATCTTTGATGATGCATTTAACTATGTGAAATTACTTCATATTTTTCATAAAAGGTTAAGTAATCTTTTACCCCAGATCACCTGCCACATAGAATTCCTGACCTATGAACTTGTTCATATGTATTTAACCCAGTGGCATTAATTTGCTTCTTCAAGAATCTACATTCATCACGCAGAGCCATTAGCATCCTGTAAACAGTTTAAACAGTTTCCCTGTTAGTTAAACTCTCATAGATGCCTTTTTTTTTTTTTTTCCCCACCCATATCTTTGGACAAAACTGCTAATACACTAGTGTTGTGCCAAAGTTATTCTTCTCACTTTTAGACTTGACAGATTTTGCAAACTAGATCTTCCTATGTCTACTGTGCCACCATGGATTCATCTCACTCTTACTCTGGGTAGATAAATGCAATCTGCTCGGTTGTTCATATTCAGGCCAGTATCAGCTGGGATCTTGTTTGTATTTTTGTACTATAGGACTTCTGTTGTTGGGGTTTTTTGTTTGTTTGTTTCATTTTGTGTTTTGTTTTGTTTTTTGAATCAATGCATTAAGTAATATAAAGTGAAAAGAATGTTCTAAGATTGTTACACATCTTTGCTATTGAACATTGTAGAATACATATGTTACAGACTATTCTCAATGTTTTACATCTGTACCATGTCATAGGGATAGCAGAATGACTTTTCTGCTTGAAAATTGTGGTTAAGTATTACTTAAAAATAAAAATAAAAATGGAAAGGCCTGAATCACAACCAAGCAGTTTTAAGATCACTGAAACAAAATATGTTCATTGAGCCAATCTATATTCTTTGAGATTATCATCATGAACATTTTCAGTATTTCATTTTTTGCCTCAAAAACTGTTATGAGGTGGGAAAAGTGTAGTGGTAACTTTCCAAGAACATATCACATCTATCCATCTTCTGGGTCTAGAAACCTCTGTGCTAGTTTTATGATATTTTAGGGTATAGTGAAATTACTTCATCTGAATTTGAAATATTTCCCATACATGTGAGTTTATAAGAAGTGTTACTGGCAGGCTGAAAGCCTGAATATTTATAAACAGAGAAATGAAACGGGGATAAAAGTAGCCCTGCAATCATTACATGCTCCTTCCTCTGATTAAAGTAGCAAAGAAAATAATTTGTTACATTAGTCAGTCCAAAACTGTTGAAAGTTAGCAAAGGTGACCCAAGTGCCAGAGTTGACAGCTATGTCCTGATAAGCAGACAGCTGTATTAGCAGATGAAAAGCTAACAGATAACAACAGTGTCTGGTGGTAGATATGGACACAAAGCAAAGCCAAATGGTAATTCAAAGGATGAACACTACTGAGAGTCACAACCGGACACTGTAGAGGGGCCCATTCCTTGGAAAAGATCAGGCGTCAGGACTATGAGTCTGTCTTTTTCTAACATGGAGGATGTCCCAGTCTGCCTGTTTCATGTGATTGCTTGTTAAAACCTCAACATTATGCCTGGCTTTGACAAAACACAAGTAAGAAGATAGCCCTGACCTGAAAAAAAGAAAATAAGAACATGTGCATTTTCTACCTATTCTTTATAAAGCATCCAGACACACAAGTACACACGTATATAGCCACTTGTCAGCCCTACTGTCAAAGACATCTGGTTATCTACAATCTTCTTTACAAGAACTCTCTGCAATGCACTGATGCCTCTGCTCTGTGTGAGATAAACATGGCAAACACAGATAGCAACACGAGGGTGATAGCACAAGCCCTGCTTGGCCGCCACAGCAGCAGCAGCAGGGGCTCAGCAAACCTCCCCTACGCTTGTTTGTTTATGCGCTCTGATAATTCTGGAGAGGAAAGTTGCAGGAAACAAGAATTGGCATTGGGGGCTGGCTTGAAATCTTCTATTTCTCTCTCTCTTTTTTTTTTTTAATGGCCATTTAAATTACTTCTGCAGACTTTGACAGAGCTTTGATTATCAAACAGAGGGATGATGCACAAATTCGTCCTGAATCTTTCATCTTAATAAACATGAACCCAGATTCCCAATTGGATCATGGATGCAGTTTGTGGTCTCTTTCCAGATTTTCTGCCAAACACTGCCACCAAGTGTGAATCCTTGATTTTCTCTTGAACAGGATAGAAGGAAAGGACCCACCTGAGAGATGCTGCACTCAGTGACCTCAGCAGGGGTTTGTAAGTATCCTGAAATGCATTCACAGCGCAATATTTTTTCCTTTCTATTTCCCATATTTGTAATAAAAATGTGAAAGCTGTTTGACACTCAACTAAAAATCTATGTCCCTGACCCATCTATCTAGCAACTTACCTGGTTGTTTGGTATAAAGTATTATTTGCATCATGATGTTATCTTGAGACTCCTCAGACAAAATAGAGATGTTGTTACAGACTTTGGTTCAAGCAAAGAAGACTAAAGTCTAAAAGAATAAAAAAAAAAATCAAGAGGGAGTAGGAGGGAAGGGAAATTACTGAAGCAACAAGAGAATTTGCAGAAGAATCCAGATGGAAATATATTGAGTCTCTTGAGTCCTGCACTAATGCCTTTTGTCCCATTATTTTGTACCAGAAAAAGCAGTGTGGTATTGATCAGTGAAATAGTGAAAATGAACATAGTGAATCGGAGAAATAGCGTATTATCCATTTTGGAGAAGGAATATCTCCATTACTTCCTAAAACAGGGACACTGTAAGAGCCTGTCAACTCAAAGCATAGAAAGGTAAAAGTAAATAATTAAGTAGTAATAAAAAAAAGTTGAAATATTCCAAATTAGTGAGGATTAAAATTCTCAAAGACTGTGGTTCAGAAATAAAGTGACATCAGGTCAAACAGCCTAACCTGTTGGAAGATGAATTGTACTTCCAAATGAGATTGTCCGCACATCCATCACTTTAACTTTAAATTCTTGTATTAACTTAAGCTGGTTCACTATATTTCTCAGCTTCTCCTCTCTCTGTGATCCCTAAGTTACCTCGGTGCCAAAGAATGTCAGTTGTCCAAAGTGATCTTGAAAGAGCACAGACAACTCTGGTTAAAAGCAAAGCACATGATTTACAAACTGTTATTATTTCTTTTTAGATCAGTGAGGCCAGTGGGTTGATTTGTGGGATTCAGCAGCTCTTCCTAGTTCTGGGTCTGGTAGGACTCAGGCAAGAACTGTTTCTATTAGTCTGACTTCGGAGAGAAGAAAACCTCAGAGGAATACCCTCACTGTATGTGACTTTTGCACAGTCCAGGAATAAACACAGTGTCCCCATTTAGGGCTCTGCTCTTCAGCTAGTTTGTATCAACAAGCACACGAAGCATAGGGATGTCCTCCAAGTCGCTTACAGAGGTGAGAATCCATAATCACGGCAGACATGGAATTTAAAATGAGATTTAAAATAGCTGGAGACGGATAAATCCCAAGATGGCCCTCTGAAACTCCTCTCAGCTGGAGATACCCTCCTCGGCCCATAAGATCTCGGTTTCTAAATCACTCCAGATATTGAAAATCCTACTTGGTCTGTTCAGATACTTCTGATTTTGGATGCAAATGTCTCTCCGTTTAACAGATTCTGCCCATGTACATCAGAGGAGAGAACTCAGCCTTGGGCATTCATCAGCAGTCTTTGTAGCTGAACAACTCAGGATTAGTTAAATAATATACATCCTCCTTAAGTAAATATGAATACCTGTATAATTATTTCTCCTACAGGCCTCAACAGCACCAGAGGAGCTGTTATCAGGTAAATTAGAAGCAGCTTTAAAATTGCTATGTGTGCCAGAGGAGTTCTTTGGGTCTATTAAGTAAATAACCAAATAATCTCCCTTTTTCATTGTATTTTATTATGATTATTTTTATTTATTTATTTATTTAGTCTACATGGACTAGTCACATATGCATTAACATTATTTGGAATCTTGTCTATAGATACCCATGTTGATGAGAAATCAGATCCTTACGCAGTAACTCTAATCCTAATAGAGAGATGAATGTTTGTCTGCAGTAAGTCACAGTTTTCTGGAATGTGAAGGAGGTAAAACCTACATTAAAGGCACTTACAAAGTACTTCTTTCTGAAACACACTGCAAAATTTTCAGCTATTCATCCAGTCTGGTTTTGAATATTTTAAGTACCTGAACTTTTGTCAGTTCCCTGAGGAAAATATTCCAAGTCCCTACAGAGCTACCATTGATAATCACTCTTTCTAGAGATTCAGTTCAACTATTCATTTATTCACTTCTAATTATTCTCCCTTCAATAAAAGAAATGATATCCTCAGAACTCTACCCAGTTGGAGATAGCTCCCCATGCCCCCTGCTATTATTTGGACAAACTTAGTGATACCATCATCCATGTGTCTCAAGTGAAGCTTGTGTAACTGCCTATATGGGATTTCTTTGTGTGTCAATTCCCCAGCTCTACAGTAAGTCTCACTTTTTCACATTCTTTAATTTTTCTACTATAAGCACCAGTGCAGGGTCAATCTTTATTTGTGTATGTAGTCTACAAGCCATACCTGGGGAGTCTGAGCTCAGCTTCTGAAATACGCTGAGATATAAATGGAAAACTATATTAAAAGAAAGGAAAAAATGCAGATTATTCTACTTAAGTATGACAGCAAATCACTACTAGAGAACGGTGAATGAAATTGATATCCTTCTCTAAGTCTTTCTTGCTATCACTAACCCAGAATAAATTTAATTCCAGAAATAGCTTAAGAGAATCTGCTAAACAGAGGCATCAGTCTGTGCATTGGAAAGTAGTGGAAACAAAGTCTACAATAATCCTATGAAAAAATCCATTGTGAAGTAACTGTTGAAGAAGAAAAAAGAGAGAAGGATGTGACTGAGGATTGTACAACTGAGAAATGTTTCTTTTTAGTTTTATTTTTCATGACATTTTTCTTGGGTAGCATGATTTGCCGTTATAAAAGACAGCCAACTTGAAATTGAGCACTGTCATGAATCATATAATATAAATCATATAGTATAAAAAAAAAATCCATGGTCTCTAAATGTTTTAGATCTTCTTCTTAGCTAGATATGGCTATGAGTTTTTTGGCTCCATCACATAACTTAAACGCACTGGGAACTCCGGAGAACTAATTAGGCATACAAGACTCCAACTGCAGCTCTCCTGATCTGCTGTGTGGATTCAAGCAGGATGTCTCCTCTTCCTCTTCCTCCTCTCAGTTTCTTCTCGCAGTGTTTGTTTAACCAGTGATAGAGAAGATGTGTTCATGGCAATATGCATTTGAATGGTATCTCACAATATGGAGCCCTGAACTCAGGCAGAGCCAGCAGACATGCTAATGTAACCATAAGAGTTACTTTCAGTTGAAAATATGCACAAAAAATTGTACATTTTGTATTTTCATGCAACAAAAATGCAGACAGATTCACTTCTTTAAGTGCTTAGATTGAAGTAACTAGTTGAGGCCACATACCTTGGGATACCTATATACTTCATGGGATGTAATCAGCACTTTCTGAGAGACAGTCAGATCACCTAAGGAATGAATTATACTGGAGAGACCCTAGATCCCTTTATGATTAATATGGAGAAAAGGGAATCTCTTTGCCCCTAATTCAGTCATCCCATTAAGATCTTAATACTAAATGGGATGAATGCAGGCTAAAAACTGCTAGAACTTTTGTTTGAAGAGTTCAAAGTCTAATCAAGTCTTAATAGAAAAATAAGACAGAGACCATATGTATAGAATAATAATCAAAGCCCATGGAACTGTATATACAAAGCAGGAAGAAATCAACACAGGGAAGCTCTGCATATGTTGCTTCTTACAAATAATTTAGGGGAAGGAGGGATCTGCATTGTGAGAGCACTATGTTATCTCTGTGATATGGAACCAGAGCTCAAACGTGCATGTGTACTGCAAAGAAAAAATATTCCTTTAAATCACTGAGCTGTTGTGAGAACTCAGATCTCTCAATGGACCCGTGAGAAGAACAAGTTGTTTCCTTCACCTCTCTGATCACCACCCATATGGGACGGTTGCAGAAGTTCCATCAACCCCATGAGTTAAAATATCTTGAGACATTGCCCATGACATATCTCCTGATCCGTCATGATTCGCTAAAACCAAAAACCTGAGCAAAAAATAAGCAGACTCACAGAACCTCATATACAAGCTGGGATCCTGCTTTGCAAAGTCAATAAAGGACCCCAAAGTTGGTTTCTTTAGTATGCAAATTGTCAGCACCAAATAGAACAGGTCTCTGCATGAATCTGATCCAAAGATGGTTTGTCATCTCTCTCTATTATAGCACATACCTGGGCATGTATCTCTTTATATCACTGACTTTATGGAAAAAATCCTATGGGTGATATTTGATTTATTCTGAGCAGTTACAGGATAAGAATCAGTTTGACCCTTACTGAGCACACATTTTTTTAGCTAACAAAATCCCGCTATCAAAGGCAGTTCTTGTAAGCACTAAGTAGTGATGCAATTGTTAATCTCATACTAGTACAGGACTTCCAACCACACAATGCTAAAGGTGTTTAATAAAATTCCTAGCATTCCAAATTATTCTTCATCCTTTCAAAAAACGAGGCATTCCTCATTACTGGCATGTGAAATCTGGACCTTATTTTACAGTTTACTGAAGTAATAGAGTAGTGAGACAGCAATGAACACTGTTTCCTGGATTAGAATTTATCTGGGATGCTCTTTATTACTGATTTCAGTGATTCCTCTGCCCTCACCAGTTTCTAACATTCATGTTAGGAATGGGATGAAAACATTTATAAAATACAGAGCCTACCCAAAGAATTTACAATCTTAACAGATAAAATGAAGGAATGAAATAATATGATCCAGAACGGGAAGATGGCTAACTGCTGAAAAATCTCCATTCTTGATGGCCCATGTGAAAAACATGGAATTTGTGTTATATTTTATTTCTAGTGGAGGAAGCATCCCATTTCATATTTGTCAGAGTTCATGAGAATTAGTCATAAATTATGCTTATGCAGTGACAGCGTAATGAGCAACCACTGATATTGCTACCAGGCGACAAGTGGACCATACTTAGTGCAAAACAAATCTCTATCATTCCAATGGAAATAGAGATTCAATAGTCATTTTCTACAACCTTATAAATAATCATGGTATGAGAATACTTAGAATTGGGTAGTATGCTTCCTTGATAACCAAGTGTCTATTCTCAAATTTCTCCTAAATAAGCTTTTCTTTGGCAGAAGGTAATTTGAAAACTTGTTTGTGGTCCTAGCTGAAGTACTCAAGAACCAATTATTCAGTGACTATAGCCCAGAGTAAGAGCTTAGGTGTCTGAATTATCCCATACTGTCATCTCTTCCTGCTTCTTATTACTCATGCTCAGCCTATTTTAAAGAATACTTTTATATTCAGTACACATGGATGTACAGGTTTTGATGAAGCTGTTAGGACAATTATTTTTGCATCCTTACCTCCTGGTTTCAGTCTCTGAACAGTGGATAAAAAGATAATAGAACTCTTCTTATTGGGGTTATTTCACAGGTGCTAGTGTTTTCCAGGGCTCATGAAGAAAATATCGGTTTGAAAAAATGGAAGAAGGTCTATTCCATGTTCAATCATTGGGACAGCTCTGTTGTTTAGATTCTTGCTAGTGCCTCCTGATGCTCTGCTTGAGGCTAGCCTAGAAGGTGAGGGTTTAGATGGATAGGATGCTGTGAAGGAAGGTTTGTTCCCTGTACATCTTAGGGTATCATAGGGTAGTTTATCTATATCAGACAAACATTTTTGTACTCATTTAAAACCTTTTCTGGTATATATTTTTTAACCTTATGACAGTCCTATTATATTTATGGTACTACAGTTATTTAGAACACAACACAAAAATGACAATTTCAGACTGAGTGAGCACACACTATGGGTCTGTTTCACAAGCAACTGTTAGAGGATCAAAGATCTATGTGTGATCCACCATGTCAAGTCACTCTTGGATGACTCAGAAAAACGAATAAAATCACATCAGGGATAATTTAGTCTTAATATCATCCACAGATGATAACCATATACCATCCTCATAGCTATTATGGCATGATGCAAGAAATCACAGTTATTCATAACCTTCTTTATCACCCGCACACCCCACGGTTAATTTTGCATTATAATGAAGAAAACAGCTGCTAAATGTCGGTACCATCTCCTGCACATTCAGCATGAACCGGAGTCTGTCCTTGTACCTTAATCTAGTTTCATACGTCCTAAGGTTGAGTCCTAAAAATATAAACATACAGAACGTTTTAAATGTGATTTCAATGAATGCTTTATTTTTAAAAGTGGGGTCTGTTATTTTAAGCAGTATTTGTCCTCATTTCCTAATAGTTTCTCCACGCCGTGATAGCGTGATATAGTCTTAATTTTCTGGGAACTAGAATGCTTGAAGTGCAAGATATGCTCAGCATTGGGATACCAAGGGAATGGTTTCCCTGGCAACAGCAAGCACATAAAAAGTATTCAGAGCAGACCCTGTTTCTCCTCTGTTTTAAGCCTCCACTGATAGGGGAATCAAATCTAGTTCAGATTTTTTTTATTTAAGGTGAACTGCAGGGCACAAGCACAAGGATGTGCTTTATTGCATTTTGCCACCTTGTGGAGCAAACCTGCAGTGCCCACCGCTGCTGAGCCTGCTTGGAAAGGATGCTTAATGAAAGCCGTAAAAAGAGAGAATAAACAATGACTGAAATAACGGTGCTTAGCTTCAAATAATGTTTTCTAAGGTCAGTTTTAAAATAAGCCAGATGGATGGTGGGATTCAGGCTATGGCTCTGTGTGTGCTTGGCTCTGATTCAGCGAGACACTTAGACACGTGTCTACCTTCAGTCTGGGGAGCAGACACTTTGATTTAAAATGCAGAACCTCTGTGTTTTAGGCATTTGGACCGTCTCATAGAAAGTGGACGCATGCAGCAATAGCTTGCTGAACCACGGCTCATGTGGTGTCACTTTAGGGTCACTCAGATATTGCTGCATTTCCTTCCTTCCTAAAAGAGGCTCGACCAGCTCCTACTGCAAAGCTCCCTTTGAGCGAGCGTAATAAAACTGAAATTTGTCTTCAGCGTACCTTTGTTTTGCTTGTGCTGACATTTTCAAGTGAGGACATGTGTGTTTAATTTGCCCGCGGTTTGAAATGTTTCTCTAGCAGTGGTTTTGCATATACAGAAAGAGGTTTTAAACTCTAGACTGAAAGATTTGGGGGTCTGACCTGTCTGCTACAAATATTTGATACACCAGTAATCTCGAGTAGAGGAGAATCAGAGCTGAATTTTACTGATGTTATTACTCCCTAAATTTTCACGGAGCAGCAAAAAATATGAGTATTTGACCCCTTTGATACAACAGAATCACTTTAGTTTGAGAGTCTTTGAAATTTCCCTTTCCCTTTATATGCTTGCCCAGTATTAATATTCTCCCACTGCATTAGCTTTCCTCTGCCCTAACTCAATCAATTAAAAATGCCCTTTTTATCTCTCACCATTTCTGAAATATTTTCAACCGCTCTGTAATTCCATACTCCTATAGCCTCCCAGCCTCCTGCATTAGCTTCCTTGAGGTTTTGTGATAGGACTAAAAAGGGAAAGGATGATTCTTATCATTCAAGCAGCATAGAATTCACCCAGAAATGTTTGACCAGGAATATCTTTAGTGAACAAAATCAAATGGTTCTCTCTGCAACAACAAAAAACAATCAATCAAATAAATAAATAAAATCAGATGCACAGAAAAAAAAAAAAAAAAAAAGAACATGAAATCATGTCCAAATTTTTCAAGTCTTTCCTGTAGCATACTGGGCTTCAATTCTCAACAAGAATGGTCAGATTTTGTTGATCTGTGTGTTTTCTTGGAGGTGAAAAAGAAAACAATACCAAAGGGGAAGCTGGGCAAGATACAATGACCTAACTATAGTGCTTATAAAATTGCCATAAATACTTGAAATTCTCTTATCATGGTGAAGCAGCTTCCAGGGGAGCTAGTTGCTCTCTGCCTTCTGTGGAAACCCGCAGTTGGTGCTCTAAGGTTCCAGGGCTGTGTCACCTCCTCTGCTGCTTGCACCTCTGCAAGACCATTGAGCTTCAGTCACTCACCTGCCTTGTGCTCTCAAAGCCACTCATGCTGATTTTTCTACCTTTAAATGCTGCTCCTGTTCTTCAGAAATTTATGCTTTTTAGTGTGAGGAATAGACAAATTGATGGATTTCAGCTGCTTGCAAATAAAGTTCCTCAAGCAGAGTCCTCTTCACCTTTTTTTTTCCCATTGAAGAATTTTTCACCCCAAGACTGACTTAGTCTGGGGTCACCAGGCACCCCTAAGAGTTTTAAACAGTGCTACATAACCCCAGATTTTATCTCATGGAAGCTCTACTCCTGCTGATTGCTTTCTTTTAAAAGTAATGCCAATAGAATATGATTTAAAAAAAAAAAAAAAGGAAAAAGTAGAGTGTCCCCATTTCAAGCCATACCCCCTTGGTCCCTTCCTTTCACTCAGATAGATTCTGGGAGAGCATCCTTCTGTCTGAGTTACTTCTCTCCATCTCCCTGGGCACATCTGTTCTGAGGTTTTAGGCCTCAGCTGGCAGGTTCTACCTATCTGTTCTACAAAAGCAGCAGAAGTACACCACAATTTTATTTTATGCCTTCTAATAATACCTAATTTATTCTCTATTTGCAGATTAGCGACTTAATCTAGCAACGCTTTTTGGTTTCAGCTATGCAAAATAACCCCTGTCTACACAGCTGTTTCAACACCATCTTCCTCTTGCCCTAAAGAGGCTTCTGCTGACAATCATTTCCACAACTTTGGATCCCCTATCCTGATACTCTGCTTTTTGAACAAAAGCTAGGGAGGTTTTAGTATTTAAACAATCATTTTTTGCATCCACCACCTCCACATATAGAGAATCTGCTTGCTTTGACATCTGCTTTAGCTTATATACACACTCATGCTTCTGCCACTGGGAAGATGAGAGAGCAAACACCTGACAGATGCTTAGTCACATTACTTAATATTTCTGGAAAACATTCAGGTGCTGAGTTTGGAAAGCAAGGGAAAAACAAAGCAGAATTAAAGCAAACACCCTACAAATCTATTAGAATTATCTACTTGGAAATATTCTTGTGCAGCCTAGAGGTGAAGAGGAAACACTGTCTCTTTCCCCCTTTTCCCACCACTCAGTTACAACAGCATCACTGACAACCAGTCTAGGTTGTATTCAAGTCCAGAGTTATTGTATAATAAGATCCAAACTTACTGCATTTATACATCCATTCCCATCTCTTTGGTATGAGCACCTTCTAGAGTAACTTTAAGTGATATAATGAGCATCTGTCAAGTGTGGCTGTCTATCTCCACAGGAGGGAAAGATTGCCTGTGGATTTCCTTTCCTCCTTCAAACATGCCCAGTGATATGTGTCTGCATTTGCTAAGGCATTAAATATATATATTTTAGAATAAATATATATATATACACACATATATATAACATGTATTATATATAATACATAAGGTGGTCATATATATATGTACATTTATGCGGGTATGTGTATGTATGCGTTTTTTACTGGGAGAGAGGTGAGTGGTAAATCCATTGGCAGTTTGTCTGTGAAGCTGTAACTCTCCACATACTATGTCTGCTCTTGACACAATACAGCAACTCCTCTGCTTGGTTTTCTGCCAGTCCATCAAACTTAGGGGAACCTTATCACCTTAGAATGCCTTCATATATCCTTAAGGGAGTTTCACAGGAGTTTCATGTGCTTGAGAGGGGAGGTTGAGGCTCCGGGATGCACAAAGCTACCGCTCAGCTCTTCATCTTTCCAGGCTCAATAACATTCCTTTTGGATGCCAGAATATCTTATCAACCTTTTCTCAGAGAGCTGCCACCTCAATTTGATTCTGTTTTCTTCTCTCCTTGTGCATGAGGGCGGCTATGCCCACAATGTCCATTTATCTCTTTGGGATAGATGCACAACATAATTCTGAGTTGGCTCCCAAAATACCTCAGGTTCTTTCACAGATCCTTTTTATCTCGACCTAAACAGTTCCCCTGTGACAACCAAGTATAGCCATTATTTAAAGAGGAGTTCAGACAGCCATTCAGGTCTCCTGTGCCCTGATATATGAGCACTTTGAAAATAGCCACTGAATTCTTGAATATTCATTGTGAGGAAATTTGTTTAGCCTAGAGGAGGGAAGAGTGAGGAAAGACATAAGTATCTCCAAATATGTAAAAAATGGCTGCAGCAAGGAAAGGAATAAAGTGTTTTTCACGTCTACTGGGACTAGGACAGGCAGTAATGAATGTAAGTTGAAGTAAAGGAGATTTAGGTGGGACACTAGGGAAAAATTCCTAAGTATTGTTGAGAACTGTTGAGAATATATTGCACAGAGAGATTGCAGGCTTCCCCCTTACTGGAGGTTTTTAAAAAAGTCTTAGATGAATCTCTGTCAGAAACTGCTTAGGCAGGGTTGTGTAAGATCTCATGGTTTCTGAAGTTCCTTCTAGCCAGCTGCACTGCACTGGGAAGGCCCAAACTGATGTCACTGAGAGCATATTCGTCTGTGGTCCATCCTGACGGCAGCTACCTGCAGATCCCTGCACATTTTCCCACAACAAAATGTCACTGGTTTCTATATTCTTCCCCCAGATCATGTTTTTGATCAGCTTTTAAACAGGCTCACATGTGGAACATCTATTTTTTGATAGTTCATGGTCATCTCCAGCAAAATATAAGAATATTTCGAAGGGATCCTGTGAGCAAATAGCTTTGGCTTAAGACATTCTGCTTGCTCTCCTATCTACTCTGCAGTGCATGGTTTAAAAACTCAGCTTGCCCTCAGTGATGCTATTTGTTTTTCAAAACTATTCAAATTGCATTCAAAAAGGATTTGATTAGCAGAAAGGTGAGATGACTTAGCTCTCTCTGCTATGTAATAAGCAGTTGCTCTAACCTTGATTATCCCAGCAATAAAACATAATGTGATGATCAAATGATTCTTGCACTGACATCCTTTTCCAAGAAGTCAAAGTACATGAATTTCAAATGCTCCCAGTCAGGAAGTTTAAGTGGGGGATAAAAACATCTTCTTTGATTTTGCCAGCATCCCATGAAGCTATAGTACGGAATGGAGAACAAATCTTGGGGAGAAGTTACATTACGTAGGTTGCAGGTGCCAATCCCTGTTCCTCACCTTGACTAGGTCTGCCATGAAAGGCTCCCATCCCATCACAAAGTGAGATGAACTTCACCATGAAGAACTTCAGAAGTGAGTAAATCTGATGCTCAGTTTTGGAGGGAGCTAGGTGCGTTTAGAGAAAACAGCCTGATCCTAACCCAATGCTAAAAATTAAAGAGGAGATACTCTGAAGAGTTGAATTTTGTATTTTGACAGCACCCATAGAGATTGTAATAGCTAATCATGAAGAAAGAGTGACAAATTAACCACAAACTTGAGTTTTAAAAGAGCCTAATCTGATATAAGAACCTCACCAACTTAGAAAGTTGTAAAAGGTATTTGTTCAGGCCTTATTTTTGGAGACCAAAGTCAGTGGAGTAAAAAACCCTATTAAAGTGTTGACCAAACATTTCTCGAAAATATGCTCACTAATTACCCACCACAGTGCGGAGGAACAGAGTGAAACCAAGTATATGGCCCCAGTGAGAAAAAATCTGACCTCATGAGAAAAATCTGACCTAAAATGCACAACCCATTTTAAGTTTTCAGGTGAAGTCCTGTTCTGACAAATTGACATTTTTATTCTTCATAGTATGATATATTTTCAAGTGAGATCTGATTCTCTGCCCAGGACTCGTTTGTTTGTTTATTTGTTTCATAAAATAATGTTCTTTCCTATAACACATATGACTCTTCTTCCTGTACTATATCATCTGACTAAATGCCATTCAGGCTGTTTGGGTAGCTTTAAAAAGCAGAAATTGGAACTGTGATCAAAGCATTCACTGACTTCAGGGTCCCAGCTCTTCCGCTACTTCCCTGTATCAGTTGAGAAAATCAATTTGTTCTTCCCACTTCCCAAGAAACAAAAGACAAGTGCCTTTTTTTGTTGTTTGTTTATTTTATTCTGTCCATTCCTTGTCCATGTTATCCATACTACATGGGCAGGGATTGTCTTTTTTTTTTTTTTTTTTTTTTTTTTTTTTTTTTTCAGCAGTCACAAGAACAGATCAAGGAAAGGTCTTCCTCCTAAAGTAAGGATTCATGTGGTTGCATCTAAGAGACTGAGTGAAGAGATCACTCTTTCCTATCAGAGAGATACAGATTTTTAAGGTTTTTATTGTCTCACACTTGTGCCTTAGTTTTACTTGTTTCTGAAAGAGACTGAAATGTATGATCTTTGATAAAAGGAAAACCCTCCTTTTAACACAATGTTGCAGCTTTAGGAGATAGAGACTTCATGTGAAACCTTTAGCACTCAGCTAACATTTTTTGTGGTTGCTGTTTTTCACATGGCATGTCAAAGATTTTCCAAAACATTACTAGCGGTTCCTTACTGCTTAAAGAAATCTCTTTCCATGGTAGTCCTATTGCCCAGGTGAAAGCACAGAAGGCCATAAAATTTATAAATGTCCATGTGCAATCCCTTTCCAGTGTGGCACTGTGAAATATCACACAACATATTGGAAAATGAGTGGAGAAGATAAGTGTGGATGACTGCACTACTGCTGTTACAAGACACAAAAAAAGGAATAGCAACAGTGTAGTTATGTTAAAAATGAAATGGTGTCTGCCAATGTGTGTTTCCCTAATATTTGCCTTGATAAGTAATAGGAGTGTAATCATCCATCTGGGTGCTGGGGTAGGTAAACAGGACATGGACTGCTCAACAATAATTTAACTATGTTCTGCTTTTTTAAAGGGGAAAACAAACAAACAAACAAACAAAAAAGCAAATTTGAAGTCGCTGTGATATCTCATCACTTTCTGAGCGTGCAACATGGCAGGTAGGTTAGCTATAATCAGGTAACCTGAGGGCAATCACTTTAAAGCATCAGACAAAGAGAATGACTTGAGTGATGCCCTTTTTGTATATGGTCTTTATCTCTTCCCTGCCCAGTTCTCAAGAAATCCCTCCCCAATATTGTTTGGGGTCTGGTAAGAAAAAAAGATTTGGAATAAATCTGTGGAGAATATTTCCATCTGATTATTTCATTCTGTCTATGATCATGTTAGGAGCTTCCTAAGAAGAATCAATATTTGTAAGACTTGGAGCATGACCAGAGGTTTTTATTAGTTGTTATAAGTTGTTATATTTATGCATTTGGTTGAACATATTTATCTGGATTTTTTTTTTTTTTTCCCTTAATCCATGTTTGGAATTTAATTACAGAACATGCAGGAGTAAGTCTTGTTCTGCTTTTCCTACCCACGTCTATGGCACCTGAATGTTTGGTCCTTCATTATTACAGGAGCTGGCTCAGCTGCGAGGTTTGCATTTCAGATATCAACTGCAGTGTACAGTTCCAGAGAAATAAACTTAGTTTCCTGTGTGGTATTTTCTTTTTCATTTTTTGCCTGAAAATCTTGAGGATAGGATTCTCCTCCAGATTAAATGACCTGAAATGAATTGTCTGTACATGAAGTGCCTTAGCTGCCTTCATAGTCAATAACTACAGTTATTCCAGAATCTGATTCAATGTTCAGAAATATTTAACATACGTATAAGACACTTCAGTGTATCCCCCACTGCTTCCTTCTCTCTCTACAGAAGTGTATGGGTCATTTCTATGTCCTGTGTCATATCTGCCAAAAGTACTTGGACCTCTTCACTATCCAGTGTCTCTCACACAGCATTTGCAGCTGAAATGACTACCAGTTGACTGAATATTACCTATATTAGGGTAAGTTAGAAACTTCAGTGGAGTCCACTGGCTGTATTTAAATATGGGATGGATTCAGATGCCTGAGTAGAAATGTCTTTTGTCACCTGAGATGACCTGAAACATCTGAGGTCTACACTGGGTTGAAAAATATAATGGCCAGTATATATCTGTGTCTCTTTGGTGAAAAAAGCTAAACAGGGTATACCACAGGGTCTACAGTGTCACTGCAAAATACCCCTAGGGCCACAGAATCACACCATGGCTGCCCTCAGGCGCAAGGGAGTCTGTAACAGTTAACTCAACCGCTGGTAGTTACCTCTTCAAAAGAGGCACCTAAACATCAGTGTATCAGTCCAGAGCTGCAACTCCTGCAGGATCAAACTTTTATGTATCTCTGTTACAGCTTTTGATGATATAGGGAGGTATTTATTTTCTGCCATCTCTATAAAAAAAAAAAAAATTGCAATAACAAATTTTCTGTTAGATTTTGTAACAACTACTTATTTCTTCCTGTGATGTTCGGAATATGCATTTCTGCAGTGTGATATATCTTCCTGTAAGTTACATGTCCCTTTGGCCACAGCCATAAGTTTTGATGAACCCATACTTTTTATGCTGTGCTCCTGGCAGAAGAAAAGCACATCAGTTTTGTCTTAGCATTTGAAATGTACTGGAAACTGATATAAAAACCTGGTCCCAGAATCTAATCCCAGTTTCTTTGCCAGGAAGCCTTCAGAGTAAGATCAGTAAACACCAAATTTTATCTGAGGTAGTCTATGGCTATGTCCTCTTCCCAGCTGTCTACAGAGATTTTGTTAATTCTCCAAAACGTTGACAGAGTATTAGAAGACCACTACCTTATTTTTTATTGGATCAAGTTATGGTCAGACTCTACAGTGATTTCTACACAAGCAGTTACATGAGATAAAGGAACTGTCCTCATGTAGCTAATTTTAAAATTAATGAGTACATTAAGAAAAAAAAAAGATTATTTTTTTTCCATCAGTATGATACTGAATGAATTAAAACACTACTACCTGAAGGCATGAAATATTTAACTCTCTAAAAAATGAAGTATTTGTCTTATTTCTGTTCTTCTTTCAGCTAATTAATTTCACTTTCTAGTATAATCCTTCTTTTAATCATTGTCTTTCCAGTTTCTTCATTTCACTCAGTCACTCTTTTGACTTCTGCCCTGATGCTGTAATTCCTTATGGTGGAGCTCAGTGACTATTTGAATTGCTAAATCTTAGTAAGAATTTTTAACCCAAGCCTATTAACCTCAGACAAAGTGTTTGGGAGCTTTTCATTTGTATGCAGTGAGGATGCACTTGGGGCAGAGGGGAAAATGGCTCCAAAAGAAATACAAATCAATATCTTAAATTACTCAAATGTTCAATATGGCATTACTAGCTGTTACAGACTTTTTTGTTCTTCATCTGAGATTCAAATACATATGCTCAGTAATTACTGTTACATTTGCATAATAGGACATTTTTGATTAGCATTTCTTGGACTTCTGTTTGAATTTTTTAAGTGTGGTTACTCTTAGTCTCTAATTTGTCCTTATTCCCTCCTTCACATTCTTTAATATGTACCCATGTTCTTCTATGCACTGTTTTGTTTTTCTGAGGACTTACTGTCTCCAAAGCCCAGTCTCATATTTGTTTTTTTCATTAGTATCACACAGTAATGGGACATCAGGAAAGCAAGGCATATGACATATTAAAGTTTAATGAATAAATCATGAAACCATGGGATACATGCCATACTTTCATGGGAGCCAGCCAGGCAGTAGTGAAACCAGAACCTCTCATAGCTATAAACACTAAAATATACTCTATATCTGCTCATCCTTTCGTGCTATTTCAAGTTTGTGTACTCTGAGGGAAAACAAACAAACAAACAAACAAAAATGTGTTTTCACAAATTTTCTCATTTTGTGGAATTTAAACTTTCTAATCACAACAATAGTCTGTATCAAAATTTACACCAGAACAGGTTGGACCAGATTTTTAATATAAGATTCTTAATATAATCAGGTTGAATGGGCTATTTTGAATGAACATTCTCTTTACATGTTTTCCAGCATTTAGATGTAAGACAGTCCTTAGGTAGCTATGGAAATGTAAACCAAAAAATCTTTTACTGAGATCAGTTAGACTTTCAGTTGTCCAGAAGTGTATGGTACATTTATTCCAGAGCAAAAACACTTTATTTTCTTGCAATATTATTCAAAAAGCATTGTAAATACTTTGCTATCACAGTAAAAATCTGTATAATTTTGTTATCGTTGTTTTATTTGATCATGCACTCAACATTTAATAGATTCCTGAGACAACTTTTCTTGTAATATCTTGAGATCTCAAATGAAATGTTGGTCAGGTCAGGTTCATTTTCCTGTTCATGGCTTTGCTCTCTGAATTCATTGATTTCTGTAATTAAATGAGTTGGAAGTAAATCCCAACCCTTTGCTGCATGTTACTCATCAGAGCTGATGGCTGAATCTTAATAAGCTGTTTAGTGTGATCTTGTGCCAGAGCGGCTAGGTGTTAACAATTTCCCTAGTGCTACAATTCCATGTAGCAATCTGTGGTTATAATTGACTCTGCCAGGACAAAAGAAAGAGGAGGTGGAATGGCATTAAATTAAAACGAAGCAGTGTCGTGCAGGGTGCTTAGTTCAATGAATACAAAATTCTCTCTCTCTCTTTTTTTTTTTTTTGTGTGTGTGTGTGTGTGTGTGTGTGTGTGTAAACTGAACTCAATGGCTGCAATTTTCTTCCGTCTTTCAGATAGGTTGAAGTGGTTCAGCTACAAGTCTGGAGAGATAGACCTCATTCTTATTTGGGGGGAAGAAAAGGAGGACATCCTTGAAATGCAAGTATTCTTTTAGTTATCAAGTATAACGCTAATGCCTTTGCAGAGTTCTTTATAATCTTCAACATGCTGGTGCCAATGTTGAGTCGTCAACACACAGTATTACAAGAATTCTAAAACAATGTTATTTTGAAAGTCCTGGAATTGCAGAATATCTGGGTGGGATGTTTGCCATAAAGAGAAGGTAGAGCTTGGAGAAAAGACACCACATTGCCCCATGTAATGGGAAGCTGTAACGGTCTGTAGAATAATAAAGCAGGGATCATACAAGGGGGAAAAGCTGCTGAAGACATGGAATAATTTACAGAGCTAAGGACCTAGTGTTCATCGCATGTCGGTGGTCACATAGTGAAAAATTTTCTTTTCCTTAGAATGTGAAAGATTTTGCCAAGTATTTTCCGAAGGGATATAAGATGCAAAATGCTAGCATGTCCTGAGGGAAGGGTTCAATAATTATGATTTCTCTCTCCCCGGGAAAGACTGCAAACCTTCTCATAACAGGACTGAGACAATTAACAGCCTTCTCCGTTACTGCATCCAGGGGAATGAATAAACTGTGAAAAGAATCATGAAAAATGAGATCTCTTTTCCAAAGGTATTCATGATACTGTGAGTTTGCATAGCAGTATTAGGCATGAATACCTGGGTGCAGCGGTTTGCTTGAAATAGGTACGGATTAGACCTTCCCGTTATTTCCTGATATTCACCCTGATTTCCATGAAATGTAACAAAATCCAACTGGAGGGTCTGGTTGGGTTTGTAATGCTGATTGCTCTCTCCTCGCACGCACTGCTCTCACACTGCATCTCAACTGCCCTGTTGCTAAGGCTAATGTGTATGTTAAGGCTAATCAGCTTTCAGGATGTTTCTCCACAGGCTCATATCAAGAAACATGAGCTGCTTGTTGCTTCCAAATGGAAACTTTTTAAAGTGACTATCAGCATGCAACTTTGCCTAAAAAGTAGCTTCATTGTGATAGCAGTAGACACAGAAACAATTCCCTAGACACCCTTGACTCTGCCTCACACAAGATGAGGTTTTATCCAGCTATAGGTATGTAGCTACCCAGGTTATTTTTCTTGCTGCTGAGAAGATTTCCTGTGCTTACAGTCTGGTTAAAATTTATGAAGGGGTTCTATGAGTAGCCCATCCATAAGTCACTCACTCCGGGGAAATTTTGACGTGGCTCAGTCTCAAGGTGTTTGTATAACAAGCAAAAAGCTCAAATACTTTGTAGTTACATAAGATAGCAAAACTAAACAACAACATTTAGTTTTGAATGAGTCCCTTGTTGACCCAACATACAGGAGCAGTGAATAGGAGCTATAAATGGGAAGTTAAAGAGATGCTTCCCTTGGTTTTGTGCAAGACTTTGCAGCTGGCAGCCAATTCAAACAGTGAGGGGGAAATTGCTATGATCCACTGCAGATAGATACATGATGTTTTCTTCTCTCTTGCAAGTCAGGCGAGTTTTATAAGGCACAAAGCAAAAAATCTAGTGGTCACACTGAGGAGAAATTATGTGGTCTGGAAACACAAGTTGCAATGTCGTGCAGGCTCTGGATAAAACAAGTTTCTTTGGAAAGTTACTTCAAGAAATTATTGCCAGAGATGTTTTGAACAGAAGGATCAGAGCAGAGAAAAGCAGACAAAAAAACCTAATGGAAAACAATAATCTGAGAAAGGCAGATTACTTTGTATCTGACCCAAAGTTCTGCTTTTCTCTCAATTGTTTATTCATCCTCCTTCTAAGGACAGAGCAAGAAGCTGTAGGCCATGCTGGGAAATCCTGAGACTATAAAGAAGTAGTATAGAAGACAAAAAGACAGGAAGTCTGGAATACTTTTTCTCTGTAATGAAAAAAACTATATATAATTGGAAGACTGAATAATGGTTTTGCTTATTTGTTTTTAATGGAAATTACTAAATTCGTTGATGATGATGCATACTGTAATCAATAATCTTTCTTTGTGAATATCCACACATTGCAGTAGGCTTGGGGGACACTGGAAGAGATGGGAAAGTCCAACTGACTTTCTAAGGGTTGCTTAACACCGTGGTAAGAGTAAGGACTGGATAAAGCAGAAAATATTAGAGTGGAGCTACTACCTAAGAGAAATGACGGTGAACATTTTGAACTCGACAACCACTCCAGCACAAATGGGATGACTTTCATCCATGGCTGGCTTGTTTCCAGGCAGACAGGATGCTCTGTCTACAAGAAGACTTCAGAAAAGTGTTAAATCTCGAGTATGAAAGAAGAGGACGAGCAAAATGAAATTCAGCCGAGCAACCAAAATCAACTGACTAAATAAAAGTAAATAAACACGGAGAAAAGGTGGTGACAATAGGATTCTCAGAAGCTTTTGTGCCAAAGCTCTGGGACAGAAAGTTTATTGAGGAGACTATAATGACAAAAGTGGTGTAAAAATGGTTAAAGTTGTGGGAATGACACCTTAAAGGAACCTGACGCTTATTTGATTTGTTCCTGAGACATCTGGGTAGTCTTTGCCATTGATGAGTGCTATGATTCAATGTAAAAGTGGCTTTCAGAAAGGATCTATTTTTAGGATATGGTTTTAAAGTGGAAAACAGGAAGATTCTGTTTAAAACATGGGTTTTAATTAAGTTGCAGGTTACTCAGTATAAGAGATAAAGGCCAAGGATTTTCGTCATCCATAAAGCACTTGTTTCACAAGGTCTTAGACTTTAATGTACTAATACAAAGGCATTACAATAAATACACAACTACTTTTTAAAAATGAATGTACAAGTGGATTATTTTCTAAGGGTTTCAAGTGAGGACAAAAAAAATACTGTCTAGTAGCTTACACAAGTTCTTCCAAATAGGTCAATTTGGAGACAAATTGTGAATATAATTGATACATAATGTTATTGGCTAAAAAAAAAATACATTTTGTCTTTTTCCCCTCCCCCTCAGTGAAGTTCATACAACATTGTGAATGAAACTATGAAATTTCAGAGTTCTAGTTGATTTTAAGAGTAGTCAAATTTTACTAGCAAGGACAACAACTTTACTATTAACAGTTCACACACATAGAAGTAAAAGATAACAAATGTCAACAAAGAAATAAAAAGGAAAAGAGCCATAGCTTCTAAGTTATATTGATTTTTGAAGTGCAGAAAATGGATTAGGTAGTTTAAAACACCACAGGAAAAACTTGGAGATCATGTTGGTAAGGAAATGTAAAAAGAATTTAAAGTATATTTGGGACATACCATCATAATGATGTATAACCCTTGCAAAATATAGAACGTGAAAGTTCTTCAGTTGACACAGAAGGGTTTGGTACCCATTCCTATTCTGTAATTAAAAATAAACAAAAGTTTTTTCTCCATCATATAAGGATGATGGGCCTCATTAAATTTGTCTATCAGTGAGAAGAGGATATTAATAGCTTCTAAGAATATATATTTTAAAAATAGAGAGATAAGAAAACTTGTCCTTAAAAATGCTGAAAGCGCTGGCTTCGCTGGCTGAGCTGTTTGGTCTATTAATGCAACTTCTTTATAACATCTGGAATATCAGTGGCACCACAGGTATAAAAATGACAGACTCTGTGACATACAGAAAACAGATTGTCAGGCTGGATTTTATTCTTTGGAAATTCAAATTAATTTGGGAAGGTTAACTACATAAATACACTGATTGCCATGGAACTTTACTAAGTACCTTGGAAAATTCCAATTGTGTAGTATATAATATTAGAACTATGTAACTGCAATTTATATAGTAAAAATAGAAAATATGCCAGACAGATTAAGAACTAGCCAAACTGTAAATCTTAAGTTGCAAACTGGTAGCTAGCACTAAAAGAAAGTATTTCTAATATAGAACTACAGGGACCAAAGGTAAGCCTGTATTTCTTATATAGGCTTAAATCAGTGTCAAAGAAAAACTGTGACTGGTATTCTTCTAAGCCAATTATAGCAATGCAAATCAAATTTGTATTCTGTGAAGTTGCATAGTCTGTCTTTACAGTCAATGGAGTTTATTCTGTGTGTGTGTGTGTGTGTGTATTTTGGGTATGCATATGTATATACACACAGACTTGTCCAGAGATAAAGTCATGGTGTGAGCTTTTAAATTTCTTCATAGAATCAAATCTCTTAGGGAACATTCATCTCTTTATTGGGTCATTGTATTAGATAAAGATCCTATCTGAAAATCTCTCAAGCCCCAAACTACTTGATATTCAAGTAACTGAGCTCCAAGAAATTAAAAAAAAAAGCAGAATGGAATGTCATTCAGGAATGCCTGAACTTTTCAGGGATAAACTCTATGCTATGAATGCATCTGGCTTTAATATAACAATTTTGGCCCAATTAGTGGCTGATGGGCTCTCCTTTCTGCAAAACAACCATGTTCTTGGTCTCTAAGGCTGTCGCCGCCAACTTCTTACCCAACGAATAGGCTATACAAAACCAAAAGCAACCGTGTGGATACAGAGGACAGGCTACCTACCTAACACAGGTGGATCTGAGCACAAACCTGGGGCTGGAATTGTCCCAGTGATGAAGTTCAGAAAGGTAGGAGAAAACCCGAAGTTGAGCGATGCAGCCGCTGAAGTTAGATTTTAAAAGAAAGATATGGTTTCCTTTTCGACCTGGAAGACTTCTTCTCTACCTCATCCCCAAAAGGTCATGAATTGTTACATGGAAAGCAACCCAGGAATGCAAAATAACAGAAAAACAAAGTGATTTTATTAAACTCTATGAGAAACCCATATCTGACCTGGAAAATTAAATATGATTTATAGTATAATGCATCAGAAAAATCAATAACAGAATATGTTAGCATAAAAAAATTCTAGCAAGTTAATGTAGATTTTTAAGTAAAAGTATTGACTGAAGATTCTAATCAGCCAAATGCATGAAGGTTAATCCAGAACATGCTTAGGAATAAATGAATTCAATTTGAATGTATCACTAAAATTATTTTTTGATCTAATGGAGTGATAATTGAATTCTTTTTCTAATCTGAAGCAGGGGAGATAGTAGCACCACAACATAATTACTTGTCTGGTTAAATACATCGTCCTTTTTTGTGGAAATAATTTGCTTTCAGATTCATGCTGAGAAGCTACCAGCTCCTCTTTATCATAATATAATTTAACAAAATGTAGCATTCCTTCTTCATCAAATTAAACCAATTTGGAAAATTGAAGAGTCTTTGGGTCTCAGCTCTTCAATCATCCTCCATTGTTACAGAGCATTAAAAATAAAAGCTTCAAAAGGGAACTGACTGTCTTTTCTCATAAGTAGGTTGGGGGTGGTGAGGAGGGAGAGAGGGAAGAAGTCCTTTAAGATGGAAACGCCTCAAAGGATTTTGTGAGAGGGATGCGGACTACATCCTTATATTGCTGGAGCTCTGCTAAGGGCAGCTCCGGGATGCCTGTAGTCAGAGCAGCTTATCTCAGCAGGGCAAAATCTCAGGCTGAAGACCTATAAGTACTCGGAGGTATCGACCACGTCCACTCCACCCTGCTGTCCCCGTCACGAAAGGCAGCATTAGTGCAGGATAACTGGTGACGGGACTTGTCCCCTTTTGGCTGCTTTCTGTAGTGATCCTGCCATGACAAAGCATGCGCTTTGCTCAACAGATCCCTGGTTACAGATAAAAGGAAACTCATCATGTCTGGTCAAATGCTGAATTCTATAAACCTGAAAGAGCTGAACCTGAAATAATCATCTCTGAGGAGGATTGTAATAACATCTCAAAGGTTGTAACCTCAGTCATCAAGCATTGCTTTAATCCCCCAATGCTTACGGTTGTCTCACATGCTTTGGTTTGACAGTCAACACCTATTCAACAAACCTCACTGAATAAACAGGAGCTGGGGCTTGCATACTGCAAATGCTTTTCTCTAGCATGACCTTAATTAGATCTGCTCTTGCTTATAACTACTCCTCTAGAAATCAGTTGTACTTGATATGATTCAAGAGGACCACAGTGACCAGATCCACATCAGCAAGTAGCGGAGATCTGAAGAGCAAAGTGGATGGTGCTGCAGAGCTGATATCCATGCTGAAACAAGGATTTTTACTTCATACTGTGACCTAGTCCTGTGGTCTTTGCATCCATCAGAGCTTTAGGGAATTGCTGTATATTTTATATTCTTCTGGAGCACGTTTTCTAAAGGGCATCTTCTGTTTTGGTTTCACTTGTAAGAAACCCCCTTTTGTGTGCTACGAGATAGTCCCGTGAAGCAGTAACCAAATGCAGTGATTATCTAAGCATGGTGAGTGGAAAGAACTGAAAGATTTCCTTCGAAAAAGGAAAGTTTCTTGCATAAATCATTCAAGTTCCATCTTTATCAGAATTTTTGAGATGTTCCAAAAAAAGTGTATTGTTTGAAATACTGGTCTCTGAGACCTGCTGTGGTTTACCCAGGTTGGACCCAAAATTTTCAGTCTCCCACATATTGCATAAGCATAGGAGAGCTCATTACTTATATGCTGTTAGGGCATGCCAAATTCTTGTTCATTGTCTCTGCTTGCAAGTCTTTACCTATAAGTATCATATTAAGAGACACATCCTACTTTTCTTTCCTCTCAAGGCTCTACTTTAACTTTTCCAGACGTACTGTTTTTCTAAAGGTGAGATGTTCCACAGGAACATAGGGAAGAAATCCCCACTGATTTACAAGGAATCTCTCACTCTTGGAAGCTGACTGGATTTCCAAAAATCAGCTTCTAAATCTGGATTCTAACATTGCCCAATTTAATTTCAGAGATGCTGTTTGTTATAGTTATAGTTCACGGTTAGAGTCACACTGACATCTCTGTAATGATGAATGCAGCACCAGGTGCATCACACAGTGCTGGTGAGGTCTGAGCCACTGTCAAGAACAAACATTTCCTTCCCTGTGCCGTTCGGTATGGTGATAGTTCTCTGACAGAATCTGTGAATTTAACTTCAGTCCTATGAGAAGGTGGAAGTAAATACTGAGATGCAACTAATTAAGTAACTTGCTAAAGATTTTATTAGTTTCTGTGGTGGTCTGGGTACTACAATGTCATATTTTTAGGAGAACAAGAATCTTTTATCTTCTGATATTCATCTGAGTAGTCTGAACAGGAAAACAGAATTATCTGTGTAAAGATCCTGTTTGGTTTTCTGCCAAAAATTATTTACCTCTTCTCTCTCAGTACAGTTAATATGTATTTATTTTAAGTGAGAAGTCCTCTACTCCATGAGCAAAATCATTGTCCAGGCAACGAGTTTGCAGCTGCAAAGCCCATTGTGCATCTGCCTTTCACCTGTCTCCATGATGTCTGGTCAGAGAGGAGAATGTAGAAATATGGTAACTGGTTAATGTACCGCTCAGACAATTGGTATATCATCTAGCAAGACAGTTAAAGGCAAATGAAAATTTATAAAATTAAAGTCAGGGATGGTTATTCTAGCTACAGACTTTATTGCTAAAAGTAATTACTTTCCATCTCTGTTCCCCCCACTTCCCCCACTCTGTGCTCACTGTTTAAAATAGATTGATGGAAGGGTAAAGAATCCTCTCTGAGCTTCAGTGAGATTATATCAATTATTTAGAAGTGCTAAAATTTTGGCAGGGACGTAATCCACCTTCTCACTTTGAAGACAATCTGGAGATTAATACAAACATGCATTAAGGAAAGAAATTCAGGCAGGGTAAAGCTAGTGTGACAAAATGAACACTTGTACTCCATGATTGCAGCATGAGGAGAAGGGAATTAGCTGTCAGATGATAAACAGGATGAATTGCCTGCTTGTCATATCAAAAGCTTTTAGCTTTAATCTGGAGATAATGGATATATTGCAAGTTTTACAGTGATAAAGTTGAATTTTGGCTCATAGTGAGGAATCTAAAAATGAAGTGTCCTGCATTTTGATAGCAAAATTACCTAATGCTTACTAATATTTTATAAATTGTTTATTCTCTAAAAATATGCAGACAGGCAGCGTATGCCAATAATCTGGAAGTGGGAGGATATAATTTTGGCCATATTATGAGTCTTTATAAAATGTTGGGTATAAACACACACATGTATGTTAATTGATGTAATGTTTATAATAGCAAATGCTAGATGTTAATGACATCTGTCTAACTCATCCTGAGACACTTTAAAAATGTATTCAACAGCAGAGGATTAGGGCATAAATACACAATCTCTACAAAAACAACCACTGAGATTTAAGACTGCTGCTGACCACCATTAGTTCATTACCGTCCTCCTAGCTGAGTCACAGTAACAGGTCAGATGATTGCTTCTAAGGCTTAATAGACCTTTAAAGCAGAGAGGTTGGTGATTTAAACCAATCTATGTGACTTTGCAGTGAAGAGGATATTTGCACTATATGTTCCTGTGGCTCAACCCTGTGAACAGTAACTAGCAACTCTACAGCAATAGCCAACAATCTGGACAGAAACTTCACAACCTGTTCCAACTACATTTACAAAAGTAGGAGATTTTTTATCTGTCCTTGGATTGGTCATTAAAAATCTAATTAGAAAGGATATTTCTGACTGTAATTTGCTTAGAGACAAATTATTGTGATTTTGATAAGAAAATATGGCCTCTCCTCTTTATCATATATGAAATGATGTAGGTGAGTCAAACATAAATAGTAATTGACTCAGACAATTTTTCCTAAGTGTAGTTCTGATTTTTTTTGTTTGTTTCTGTAATAATGGAGAAGCTTAGGACAGCACCAAGTCTTTTCTACCTTCCTAACATACCTTGTGACCTTGCATCAACCCGTGATGTCCAGAAAGTGTCAACTATTATAGGTATAAGGCAAACTGTACCAGGGGCAGACAAACACCTTATCATATATGCTTATGCCATGTGGTTGCAAAAATAAAAGACAAGAGTTTTGCTGCAAAATCTACTCAGTTCCTGGATCTCATCTGGGAGTCAGTAGATGGTAAGCAGGAAGATGGTAAGTGACAGATCCTCAAAACTGTGACAACGGGATCAATGAAGGGCTTTTAAACTCCGAAGCGTTTTAAATACCATCACAGCCATTCTGGAGGAGCTTGCTTCCTACTGTAACTCTGGAGACCAGCTCCCTGCAGAGAACAGGAACTGCTACTGAGAATATACCTAACTCATTTCAGGCCAAGGTCTTGCAGATTAAGCCGTCTCCAGGTGACCACAGTACCCATCTCCACTAAAAAGAGGCTTTAGGAAGCAACAGCCTTTCTGAGATCACTGTTACTTAGTACTGTGTCTTCAGTAAGAAGCAGTAAACGTGAGGCTGGTTTTAGCCAACTCTATCATATCAATTGTAAGGGGAAACTGTAGAAGAAAATCACCCTTTTCACTTCATTTAAATACAGTTTAAAACATTTTATTCAGTTTATCTTAAAGTAAATCTTCTCGGATCTATTGTATGCTCTTCAAAGACTTTCAATTTCCTTCCAATTACATGTCATTTGCTCCTGAAACATTCATGTATCTTTTCTTTAGTAATACTTCTTTAATCCTTCACAAATGTATGGAAGTAGTAGAGCAAATGCTTCAATGATGCCTTTGTATTCATTTTTAGAGACTGTAGAATTAGAAGGCATCTCATACTCAGTTCATATTACTCTGTAGTACAATCCCAGCCACACATCCCCAGGTTGGGAGTTTGGAAGTAGAGCTTGTTGCAAATTTCCACCAGAACTGTGCTGAAACAGTTTTGCTGTGAAGCCACTGTAGGAATGTTCAACTTCCAGCAGAAAAATGTCAAAGTCCTGTCGGAACATGAATTTAAAGGACCGAACTGCTTGTAATGAAAAATGTCCTGTTTTCAGGTAACGAAACAGTCTAGTTAAGAAGATATGTACATGCCTTGTAGAGCAAAAGGGAAACACTAGGTACACAGGAATGGTGTTGTCTTCATCGATCTAAATTTGAAAAGATTTTTTTTCAATAATTTGCCAATTAACTTGAAAATCACATTTTATTTGTCAGTGTTCTTTTCAACTGAGCAGTTGATGTGTTGATTAGCCTTGAGTAAACAATTTATTTTGAGAGCCTTGTAAAGGTAAGTTTTATACTAGAAATATGTATTTGTAAATGAATGATGCTTCCTGTTTTCATTAAAACATTTAAAGAAATATAGAACTGTTAATTGTTTATTCTTTTTTGAATTTTCTTTTATCCTTTTTCATTCAGCTATTTGTGATTTTTTTAGTACAACTGGATAGCATTAATCCTTAGTAATATTTGTTTTCCTTTGATTTTAAAGATCCTGGAAATTCTTGTCATAAACATAGTCCTTTAAGAATTTAAGTGAGCAATAATGGTGTGGTTCTTAGAATAAGATGTTAATTTTCTTTTTCCTAAATCAACCTATGCTGCATCTTCTTTTCAAACTAAATTGTGCAATGTAATATTATTTTGTCCTATTTCTTAATAAGAAGAAACTAGATGATATATTTTAATAACAAATAAAAAAATGTTTATATTCCTAGAAAAGTTTATCAATCTTAGACTTGTATGAAATTAAGCAGAGGGAAGTTCATTAAACTGATTACATATCCTGACCTCATATAAATTTCTTTTAGCTATATTATAGGGAACCTGGAACTCCTTCAGCATATCTGTGTGGTAATTTATTAATACTGTGCTTAAAATTCTTGGAATTTAAAACTATAGGCCAACTTTTTCCACAATATATTTAGTTCACGGTTATGGGAGAATTAATTCTAATCCTCAAAGTTTACAGCTTTTTATCCCTTTCCTTGATATTTTTTCCCCTAACCCCCTTTTGAAAAAAAAAAAAAAAAATACAATGTAGGAAGCAGATGGCACAATTGTTGTTATTTGTTTCTTTTCCTGAAATTACATAAATGTTTAAAAGCTAGTCATATTTTGTTGTTGATTTCAGCATTCTAAACTTGTCAGTCAAGATGGTTGTATCAACAACCAAACTCCCAACTCCCAAATTTAATTCATAGATTCCTGAAGTTTGAATTAAGATTTGTTTGCCTAATAGGGAGCTAGTTTTAAGTCTAACTGTATGAGATAAGACTAGGGAGGAATGTGTAGCAGGCTACAGTAAAACACGTAGTGTATTGATTCCCCCAAACAGTAGTAAAGTAGTTGTATCTGTGAAAAGGACAACAGAGATTTACAGAGACTAATTAATGTGACAGATTAACCGCAGGAAATGCCAAAATAATGATGAAAAAAAAAAAAAGAAATGTAAGTAGAAATGCAATGATATGATTAGATTCCAGATTTCTGCTCTGACAGCTGTGATACATACACTTAAAATTTCCTCATATTTGCCATCATTGTCAACCAGGTTATTTTCATGAATAAAAAAAAAACTCATTATAATATACATTTTATTACTGAATTTAAGTCATTATCTCGTGGCTTTTCTACTGGATACAGTTTACTACAATCACCCCATATCCTTGATCCTTGAGCCATTTTACCTAATAATCTGTTGCAATCAAAAGGTTGATGAAGTTCTGCTTTACTGAGCATCTGTCTTCTAAAAGTCTTAGATGTTGCATAAAAGGAAATTGCACATCAGACCAACAGATGATTTTTACAGGCTAATGCTTAGGCATTTATATGTATACGTGTATATATAGAGATACACACATACATATATATGTGTGTGTATTTATATAATATATATAATATATATAATATATATGCGCTCATATACAGCTCATATAGAGTGCATATACATCTAAGGATACAGTTCTTCACCATAGATTAGTTTACAGAATGATTTTCAATCAAAACTTACACTTTATACATCAAAGGTGATTCTGGCACATAAATAATTATATAAATTATAGCTTTATGAGATAATATGGTGCTTGTTTCTTTTCATTTTTTCTTTTTTTTTTTTTAGTAATTTTGATAGCTCAAATTTCTTTTGAGTGCTTTAAGGAAAAGGGAAAGGAAAGATTAGCTGCAAATGAGGTGTTTAATGGTGATTCTGCTTCAAACTTCTGATTGAAACAGTCCTTACCGTATACAAGTTTTGGAGCAACTCAGCAGGAAATCCCATAAATATTATTTAACAGTGAGAACTTAAGATCAAACCATAGGACCTAGATTGACAATGTTTTCAAAGGACTTCCAAGTGTCTTTGTGCACCACACATGCAAAGAACTATCTCTTGGGGAGCACAGAAATGCATGAGCAATTTTGCAAAATTGTCAGTATGGAATGGGATCTAGCTGATTTCCCCTTGGAAAAGTCCATCCACAAAACAGTTAGGATGCAGAAATATTTGAAAGAAACATGTTTTGTTTGCATCTAACATGATTGTTTTTTCTTTATTGAGGATCAAAGTAATAGATTGACGGCAACATCGGCACCATTTAAAGCACACAATTAATCAAAACAGAAGTCTAGAGATGCAAACACTTGAGGTCTTGGTATGATTTGTGATGTGAAGAAGTCTATAAATATCTTTTTTTTTTTTTTTTCTGATATAGTGAGCCTGCAGACTGATTAAAAAGAGAGGCTTCTTTGCAGTGCATATACCTCATATTCCCAATCTAACTGAGAGTGCAGATGACACCTACACACACTCCCATTATTCAGCCATAGTGTTCAAAAAATACACTGCTGAAGCTGTGTACATCTAAATAAAGAGCCGAAAGAGTAACTGCTTAGAAATGTCATTTAAAATTACTAAGAAGGAGCGTTTTTTTTCTTTCTTTTTTTACTAATAATAACGATGAGAAAAAACTTCAAGTATTACAAAGCAGGACATGTAGAAGAACACAAGCCATAAAAAAATGGTAATTGTTTTTATGTCTTTAAGGCTAAAGTTAATCCTCTAGCAGACGAGTAAATTAGATCTCATACCAGCCCTCCCAAACTCGGTGCATATTACAGTATATATTAGATTCACTAACACTGGAATGGATTGATGTAGATTTAAGTGGGGATGGTGGGAAGAGAAAAATACTTGAGGAGATTAGGCTATAAATCACATATTATGGCGTTCATTCAACTTGATATTCCCTTGTTAGGGTGCAGGTCAACAGTATCTTTTTAACTGCACGTTATCTGATCTGTCAGCTAATTCAATTCCAAACTTCATTTGAATGAAAGAGTCTTTGGATGCTATTTGCCTTGTGTCCTACCATCCATATTCGCTCATCTCATTGTGACATGATTACAGTGTTGGGGATGGTGAAGAGGAGGGGGAAGGTGGAATACATCATCTACCAGCCTTAATTTTTAATGAACATGGGCACTTTGCCTTACCTAGAAACTTTCTTCCAGGCATCTGGGGCTTTTGCAAATTTTGGTAAGCAAAGGCTGTGGTTCAGAGCTGGAGATAGGACAAGAAAAAAAAATTACACATTTCCATGGAAATGAATTTTCCTTTTTTATAGTTTGCTAAGAATTTATAATCTTCTCAAAGAGGAGAAAAGAGAGCTGTCTTTCAGGTTAGTTGTTGGGCGAGTATTTTGGAGCACATCCAGTTTAAAAAAATGTTTGTAGGGCAGCCTCTGTCATGGGGTAGAGCTACAGGGCAGAGGAAAGCCTACGACTCCATTAGTTTTTATTTAAATCTTCACAGATTGTCTTTTAGGTCATTAGTGGGTAAAAAGAAATCATCAGATCAGCAATTAGAAATTTTTTGAGGAAATTCTCAAGCAACCAGCTCGAGTTTAATGAGCTTCCTCCAATCACAGAGCAAACACGGGAGGTTTTCCTTTGCAATTCCCAGAAACTTCTGAGATGCACTTTTCAGGATTTGTGTGACACAAAAACTGCTGAAAACATCTATTGACTAAATAGGGAATACACCATGATTCCTTTAAGTTTTTAATTGATTCACAACTAAAGAGTTCAGTGGGACAAGGAACATCCATTTCTCCTGTTGACTCTGCACAGGTCAAGGATATGGCAGAAATCATATGTCCATCTGACCACCACTTTTCTTTCTTAGACAGGTGAGACTGTGAGTATCTATTTACAGAGACCAAGAAGCCTGTGTCTTGAAATACCTTCCTCCCCTTTAAATTTCCAAACAGTTAAATTATATCAGTTATATTTAAGGCTCCAATTTCCTGGAAGGATAGATTTTCTCTTTTGATGGCTGCCTAATTAGTATGCTTTAAATTTAGATAGCTTGAATTAATTGCAGCGAGAATTTCTTGAGAGAACGGGTGCTAAAATAAAGTGCACTAAATAGTGAGGTTTTCATGCGAATGCTGGAGGTGTTCCACCAAGCCCCTCACACACCTGTCTGACAGAAGGAGTGTAATGTATTATTTTCTTATTAATTTCCCATTTAAGAAAGTCTTATGAATAATAATAGTGTGGAACAAAAATAGCTAAATTTAGCGAGAGATGATGTGCAGGGAGGGAGGATGTTACAGCTTTTTGTGTGCTCTTAGCTACCTGATGCAAAAGAAAATCTGTAGTATGTCTGTTTCCTGGACAGTGCAATGGAAAATGAAGTTCTTCCAGCCAGCTGAGAGAGGCATTTTGGTCAACGATGAGTGCTCAGAAATGAGTACTGGGAAGATTTGTCCCACCTACATGAGGTGTCTCAGGGAGGAATGTGGTCGTCCTGGATGGATGCCTCCTATGTTTCACAGACCAAAGATGTTTCCAGCTGATGAATCAGATCTTTGCTTGAAAAATTGTCTTGTGTATATCTTCCTTTATCCACTGAGAAGAGATGAAGCCTATGACAACCACATGCTTCAACTAAGACCTGAAAATGAAGTGAGATATGTCCAGAGCTTGTTTATTCAACACAGGTTACATTTCTTCAAAAGATACAGTACATGTTAAAGAGCACTTCAAGCCCTGGGAGATCGAGTCCAGGATTTGTTGCTTCAAAGACAGATTTTTTGAGGGGAAAGAAGATCCATCCTCCTCTATTTCAGCATTTAGTAAAACCATTATTATATTAAAAGACAAGACAGCCTATTTTGAAAAAGAAGTCCATTTCTCAAAATAAAATAGTTTGGAGGAAAAGAGACGTAGAGATGCTGGAGAGGAAAATGAGTGATGGCGATGCAGGGACTATAAAAAATAAATAAAATAAATAAATAAAATAAAATAAAAATGGGGGCAAGCAAAGGAAGATCGAAAACCTGCTGGTGTGAAAAAAGAAAAGATGAAAGGATTTTTACACAGTGTCCAATATATCCAGGGCTATCCCTGTAGGTAACTGCTCTATAAATAAAACATCACTATTAAAATGGGAATCTTGTGGTCTGTAAAGGCAGATGAGCCAAAAAGCCTTTGTCTTCCGTCTGACTCGCTTGGAGCCACACTGAGCTTATCTAAGACCTGGAGGTCTCTTTACATAGTTTGCACACTGCAGAGTTATTGAAAGGGTTTCCTGGCCTTGTCAGCATTTTGGTCTTTTAAGAAAACATTAGACGTATTAGTAGAGTAGCCAGTGTCTAACTTGTTCAGAAAAATATAGACTGTCCTTTAGTAATTCATTACCTGATTTATAATGCATGGTAAAAGGATAGGGATTCCAGGAAAGTGCTGGGGCTTCCCAGCATCATAACCTTCATCTACTGATGCTGGGAGTAATGAAAGATAATAAAACAAATTATACTGTAAATAATAAATAACCTGATCCTCATATATTTAAAACCAGAAAGGCTGAAAGGGATAATTCCCAACAGCTGAAAATCTTTAATAGCATTTCTCAGTTCTTGTGGCACCAACTTGTTGCAAGGGCCTTCAGTATATCTTCGTATAGATTCATCTATTGAAAGGAAAATAAAAATTGTAAAAATAAAAGACTAACAAGTAAGATAATAAAACATGTTTTTGATGGGGAAAATAATTTGCAGCATTTGAGAACATTATAGGAATATGAGCCAAGGGTGCAGAGGAAGGAAAATTGCAAGGAAACAGGCAAAATCTGGAGGAAAACAAAAGTATTTAATAATAATTTGAAGTATTTTTCCAGCTGAAACACAAAGATACAGTTTCAGCTGCTTGTCACAACAGACTGTCTTTTTTCACAAGAAAGTGTTTGTTTAATATTTAGGGGGTTGGGTTTTTTGTTTGTTTGTTTATTTTTCAGGAATAGGTAAGGAATTATTGAAGTATACTGGCAAAAGTAAATTGCCCAGAATTTTCCAAAGGGACAATGATGAAATAATTCACCTCCTGCCCCTCCTTCACTTACCATCATTCTGGCTGCAGCATTAAAATATCTTCCATGGTTCATACTAACGGGCCTTCCTTCCATTGAGTGGGTTCATAACGTATTTTACAAAGAGACTGGGCAAATTTTGTGTCAAACAGTAGAGTCTGTGGCAGCTATATAGACTGGAGATTCATGCACCAATTTCTTGTTCTCACCCCACCTGGGTTTATTAATCTATTAAACTGTCATGATAAGTTTTCTAAGTCCAGAAACCTAAGTCCTCCTGAAACCGAAGACGAGCCACAACTTTTCCCCATAAAGATGTGCTGAAATGTGGGACTGTGACAGGTGACCTCTGCAAAATGTTGGGGTGAAGGTTGTCCTACGCGCTGCTCTGGCCAAGGTAGACGCAGTCCAGCCAGGTCAGCAGAGGAAGCTGCTGCCTTAACCACATAATCAGAAAAAGCCTGTTCGAAGTGTGGCACAGGAGTGGAGAACCCAGAGGATGGTTTCGTATTCTGTCCCACAGACCCTGCTACATAGAATTAGTCTTCTATAAGGATTATGAGGCTAATAGCAATTGGTATAAAAAGATTTTTCACAGGTTTTGTCTAGTTACCATGGTGCTCTCCTTTAAGAAAACTCCAGTCACCCCTTTGACACATTTAAGAGAAAGGATTATTAGATAGATTCCTAAAGTTATTTTGAAATCCAACAGTGCTTTACTTTAAGTGAAACCCATATGAGTTATATGTCACACCTTTGAAAATATGAATCACTATGCCCAAGCATAATTTCATTTGCATTGGTTTCAAAGACACCACCTGGAATGAACAAAACATCTTGACTGTGTTTGCAACTTTCCCTCCTACCCCACACCATCTAAGTAACTCTGGGGACTAGTGAAGTGGTCATTATTTTTTCATGATACCTTCCTTATTGCCTAATTAGCTCTGCTAGTAAGAAGTGGCTCTGTACTTCACTGGAGGAAATAATATATCAGTTCTTGTCTAATTACAACCGAACTACTGCCACACACAGCATTATAAGATATAACCTCCCTGAAATAAAAAAGAAGGATCAGATGTAGGATTCTCTCTGGAATCTGTTTATTAGCCTTGGTTCAACATTGTCTCAAAAGGAAATAGGTTCATCGCTCAGCTGGCTTATCAGCTCAGTACTGAAGTTTGCTAAAGGTTTAGTGTAAACTGCTGTATAGCAATAACAATTGTTATTTTGGAATAGCTATCATATACGTGACCACAAGTCATTGCTTCCTCCTGGAATTGTTTCTTGTGTGAACAGTAGCTTCTTAAGGCACTGGAGCTCATATCCGGAGCAATGGGAAACTGTCTTGCAGTGGATGTGCAAAGATGCAAGTGTCATCTTTGCACGAAATATGACCAGATATTAACAAAAATACGAGCAGAAAGCAGGCCAGGATTGGAAATCTCTGCCATTCTTCCTTATTGCCTTCCTCTTTATCTCCATTGACTAGAGCATGGTCTTTCATACCATAATCAAAGGTAGACTTGTAGGTGTTAATGTTTACCTTTAATTGCCTTTATGAGTTAACCCATTCCTCCTTCCTATTCTTGTTGTCTCTCTGTTACGTTATCAAAGTTGTTTACCTTCCTGGTGCCCAGGGAAGGCTCCCCAGAGAGGTATCTCTAAGGAGGTATGTCAATACATATTTCTGTAAACAGATTAACTAGTTTGCTCTTGGCCTTCAGCTTTTCAGAAGGTTTACAGAATATTTAAGGAATCCTTCTCTTCCCACTCCCTAAAATATATGTTCCCATTAGAAAATGTATAGCTTGGTTCTGCAGAAATAATAGCAAACTGTCTCCCACGTCTTACCTAAGTGACCTCTTAGCCCATCAGCCCATAAGAGAACATGAAGGCCAGGGATGAGGACATTAGTCTGATAGGAAGGCATACATATTCTTCCAACAGAAAAGTGAGTTTGAACATAGAGATATTTCTCAATATTTCTGTCATTAGGATTTGGATAGAAATGCAGCCATCTAAGGGGTCATCAGTAAGGATAAAGCCTTGGTTTTCTGATTCAGAATGTATGAACTTTGAATGTTGAGGAATAGGAAGAAATATTTCAGTTCTGCCAGCATTTGTGGGTAATGTAACCTGTACAGGAAGAAAGAGAAAAATAACTAAAAACACTTCATATTTAAAGGCGACACTCGAACTTTGAATCCTCAGAACTCTCATTAAGCTCAGTGCCAAAGTGGGATCCACCAAGTTGCTGGACAGTCTCTATTCCCGAAACAAAAATTTTATCCCTATACTATGTAACCTGTCAAGAGTCCATGGTGGTGATGATAGCAGTATCCCAGGTCTATATTTGATGTTCTTTTATGATTATGAAAGTAACAACATTTGAACCCAAACGTATCTCTATGTAACTGTATCAGCAGTTTTCCATTGTACTTTATTATATTAGAGTTGTATTTTTTAATGGCTGGTTCTACTAATGAGATTTAAAAGTTTTATATTAAGAGCAAACAGAAATCATTAACTAGATTTTTTTTCCTACCATATCGATAAAATTATTTGCTAATAAAATAGGAATATGATTTTAGCAATTACTAATACAAATTGATTTTCCTAGTAATGATGTCAATGTTTAATTCGGAAACACAAGTTAAGAGCCAGAGTATTCATCCTGAGAAGACAGTACAAATTATTGGTATTTCTGCTCAAAGACAGGAAGAAAAAGGGCCAGGGGTCCATGATGATGAGCTTACCTTTTTACATGTTGGTCCACTTTCCTGCATTTTACACTTTGTTCAATAAATATCACCTCATGTGAGGAAATAAAGTTGAAACTCCAACCACTTGTGGCTGTCATCCTCACAGGATGCTTTACAGAAAGAGTGAGGGAAATGATAGTACTGATGTGCTGGCCACTTCCTTAAAGAGGTGACAAATCTAGTATGCAATTTCAGTTGAATGACTTATTTCATTGCTCCTCTTTGGAAAATGGGCAGTGTTGGGATATGTTTCTGAAGAATTGCTGAAATTTGATACTAGCAAATGTCCCTTCATATTAATATGTCAGGTACTTGAGGGAATTTGCTGGACTTGTCTTTTTTTTTTTTTTTTNATCTGAATAAATCATTTTAGTTCAGAATGTAACAGATTGCACAGGCCTGAAATAGCTGGTTTTTATCTGTATTCAAAATTTTCAATTTTTAGACAATATTAACTTAATAAGTGACCTTGGAACACTTCAAAATATTTCATTAAAAATTTCAAACAATTTAAAAAATATGTTTTGCTGTATGTTTTTTTTTTAAATTGCCAATCAAGACTATCCCCTTCTGGCCCATAGGCATCCTACTGATATTTGAGATGCCTAAGGTAGTTGTGCAGTTGTTTCTGTAGTTAAGAGAGAAAAGGAAGCACAATAGGATGGTGTTTCACATTTAGGACAGCTCTGTTGAAAATTACTTCCTTTCTCTTCGGTGACAACGGACAGATGTCAATATGACTAGTCTTCTCACCCAAAATTTAAAAGTAGGACAGATGAATCTATCTAAATATATTGAAAGCTGTGAGATTCAGCACTGTGACTAGCCTAAATATCTAGTTATCTTTAATGATGCATCAGTGCTTTATACTAGTCTTCTCCTCAGGAGTAACAGAAGATATTTATAACCATGCAGTTCTCCCAAGCCTCAATTGGACAAGCATTATAGTCAAAGATACGTACCAGCAAGTGTATTCACTTGAAAGTATGATAAATGGTATATTTTACTATCTATCTTTGGAAACTTTTAACTCAAGGCCGCTTCATTTCTGATCTTTGTTAGAAGATGTCAGACCAGATGACCTTGATGGCTCTTCTATACCTCATAAGACATGAATGACCCTTTCTGTTGGAGAGGTAGACTTCTGAGTTTTCTTCTTCCCAAACACCGGTTTATATGATGATTAGGAAATGGGTGGTATCATGGCATACGGCATAGAATTCATGAGGTTTGGGTTGAAAAAAAACAAAACAACACAATGGAAGATATATGAGAGGTATCATTCTGCTGTGTTCCCTCTGAGACCTGCCTTCCCTATATTTATGAAAATGATGAAACACTTTCTTTTCCTCCTTTGTCTCCATTTTACTTCTTTAGATTTGACAATAATGTCGACAACTTGAACAATGTCTGTTTTTTTACAGTGTCCCAAAACTCAGTTGGGTCCTTACTGAAAAGGTACTAAAAATTAATAATGATATATTTCAAAATAAAAAAAAGAAACAAAAACAGAAGTCCCATATTGTGGGATTATACATAAACAGGCTGTTAAGTATTTGGCTGTAAGAATTTGGTATTATTTCAAATAATAATATTTGAAGATATTATTTTATCATATTTCTGTTTCTGTGGTTCTATGAAGTATGTCTTAGGGCCCTGAAAATTGTGCTAACACTAGAAGTTCGGAATTTCTTTGAATCTACTTCCATCTGTTGGCAAAAGTGTAAATAGCACTTGGGAAAGTTGTTGAATTCTCTTACTATAAATATTTGGTTTAAGCTTCTTGAAAAAATAGATAAAGAGTAGAAATGCTGAACACCTGGCAAGTTTCAGATTTTTCTCATAACCTGGTAAGTGACTTTATGGTAAGCTCTTAAGCCATTTAAAATTCTTTATTTAACTATTAAAGCAAAACAATCAAACTATCATACAGATTCCACAGCCATAAAGGTTTTGTCTATTAAATCTTGCTTTTTTTTCCTCTATAAGTACATCAGCTGGTTTAATAAAAAGCTATTATCTTATTTCCATAAATCTTGCATCCCTTTTTTCTTTAAACTACCATGACCATAGCAGCACAACTGCTGTAGAGCTCTTGCATAACAATATTCCTGTCACTTGTCTTAGAGTTTTAGCCAAGCAACTTTCATATCTTAAAGCAGAACATACTCTATGTGCAGCTTTTTTATATATTTTTCATATCTTGTGCACCTCTCACACAGAATAAATTGCAGATTAAACAGCCTGCAATGGTAAAAATGGTCTGATGAAGCAAGCTAAATACCAGTGCAGAGTAACAGCAGTGTTTGAGATTTGGATGAAGCTAGGCTTTTAACTGCCATGCTATTTATGGTTGCAGAAACAATACTTGCACTCATTCTAGGAGACCAGGTCAGACTTCAGACTTTTCATTCCGTCTTTATCTGCTCCAGTGTTGCTTTTGATGTTGGCAGTTACATTCCCTCTGATTTTTGCATCCCTTGCCTTGTTGTGATGCCTGCCTTCCCTGGTTAGTCTCTAAACTATTTTTTCCTTTGACATTCTTCCTCTCATTCTCTGCAAATCTCCCCCAGGTGACCATAGAAATCTCTCTCTTTTTTTTTTTTTTTTTTTAACTTTTGTACCTTCCTGTAGGTGACTTCATCTCCTCACATAATTTTTGTTAGCTTCATGAGAATAATTTCTCCTCCAAAGAAAGTATTTTTCCCATTCTGACTCTTGCTACCTCTAGGATGTCAACTCTCCTGCTTGATTTCAGCCTAAATATAATACAGGAAATATTGACTTTATTCATTTTCCTCCCAAGCTATCTGCATTCTCTGGAACCATTGACAACACAAGGGATGTCAGTAAGGGCACTCCAGACTTGTGGGGTCTTGGGTAAACGCCTAATGCTCTCTTCACCTGTCTTAAAGCAGTTGGTGCAGCTATACATAATTTATTTTAGTAGGGGCCTCTACTTCCTGCAGTCTCATTTATTACCTATATTGTTCAACCTTAAACATATCTACGATGACATACCATCTATTTATGGTCCTCTACTCTCGTAGATATAAACAAAACACTTTCAAAATCCTGCTGTTCCTGTGAGCAAGCCAGACTTTTTCTTCTTACTCTCTCATCCAAGTATATTCCTTGCAAATATCCCCCTTTCCTGCTTCTTTCAGTATTTATTTGCCTTCTGATAGGGCTTGATTGCTCATTGAAATTGGCCTTAAATGTATGTCCAGGAAGATCCTCCACGATTTAAACAGGCCATGAATAGAGAAGTGAGAGAGAAGAGAGAAAAAGAGATGAGGTGACTAGAATAAGATCTCCAAAGAAATGACTGAAAGACATATTACTTACTAATGATTTTGAGATATTTTAATTGATTTTATTTTGAATCCTAGGTCTGCCATATTGAGTTGCAAACATTTCATGATCTACTCAATGTCTACTCTTTAAACATAATGCTTACCCTGCCATGGATATGTTGAACAAGGCAGAGTTTTTCCAGGGGGACTAATTATTACCTGCAGTTAGATGTCTATCCTAGTCTATGGGATAGACTCTTCATAGAAGAATATTTTATGACTCTTCATAGAAGATTATTTTATTCTTCTATGTGATTCCAAATAATAAAAAAAAAAAGTTATTTCTTGCTTTGTTAAAGCAGCTTTCTCTTCAACACAGGAAAGAAGACAGCTTTGAAACTGTATATAAGCCCTTATCTAGTGTCACAAATTTTTCTTCAAAATTCATCAAGCTCTAACTCATCACATGTTTCCTACAAAAAAAAAAAAAAATAGTTCTGTGCAATTTAAGAAACATAAGATGCGATAATTCTGAAGAACAGCACACAAGATTTTCTGTCATCAGACTTGTAAATAGTCTGTCATTTTAAAAACAAACAAATCTGATGATAAAGACTTGAGGTACTTACAAATTGCTTTGAGGTATTTACAAATTGCTTTGAAAAATTAAAGCGTGTTGATCTACGGGTCAAATCTCAAAGCATCTTTCTTACTAGATTTGCATATGATTATTTCTTAGAGAACTGACTGTTGTCTGTTGGTGTCAATTACTTTACTTTTTTGAAGAAGATTAAATATTAAATCTGTGAGCGTTTTTTTCCCTGGAAATTAAGGCACAACTTTAAAAAAAATCTTTTTGTAGGATTCTGAGCTTACACCTGCACTAACTGTCATTTAACCATCACTAATGACTGCCAGCTGTCCAATGTGAAATAAAACTATTCAGCAGGTGTGCCACAAAAAAGAAAATTTTGTTTTATAAGATGATGAAATACAAATTTGGGGAATTTTCTTTTGCTATTCATTGAAGAGATTTTTCATATTCTGCATTTCTTCACTGGACTACTGAGGAGGGGAATAGAACATCCCAAGCATCACCAAACTAGTCTTGTTCTTTCTGATATGAAGGAGTGACTTGAATCTCAGTCTTCCTCATTTCAGATGAATCCTCTAAGGAATTTTGTTGCAAGAATAAATTTGGGTTTTGACAGAGCAGGGTTTTCCACTCATGGATGTTTGAGGATTTATACTGATATTTATGAACGAATACATCTGAAATAAACTGGCATCTCCAACATTCATCCCCTCAGAGGACTAGCCACAGAATGATTGTTATATTCTGACCTTAGAGAAGATTTCTGCAGGTCAGGATTCATTCCCGGGATAAGATATGTGGGGAAAAGCCTGAAGCTGTGATAAAACTGCTATTTTCAAAGAGGATTTCAATCTTTTCAACTAGAATTTTTAGTCCATTCAGATTAAATGGTCTATAAATGCCCAGTGGCAAAGTGGTCCTAACCTTAATCTATCTTTTGAATCCACATGTAGTGACTATGGCTGATAACTAGCACACAGGAGACAACCTTTCCGAAACACATTTATTTTTTATCTTGGACTCTTTTATTCCCCAAAGTTCTATGTTCTCAATATGTTTTACCCTATATATGTAAGCTTTACAGACAAAATGTAACCTCCTTTTTCTATCTGCTTACATTCCTGGTCCAAATTATTAGCAGACCTTACAACCAGAGAAGCAATGTTGCTAAACAGACCCAGATGGAGTCTTCTTAGAGTCAAAAGTTTATGGGTTTGGAGAACTGTTATTTATCATATCAGACCAATGGTTTAAAGAAGGCAGGAGAATGTAGGTAATCAAAAGATAAGAGGGCTAAAGAGCTCAAGTTGACCTCTGTATATCTTACTATTGAAGGCACATTATGAGGAAAAATGAGAGGCCATGAATTACAAAGAAAGGATGCTACTGGTGTTCAATAAATGGAAAGAGTGAACACATGATTCTGGTTTATGAACGAGTGCAAAAAAATTCACCAAAACCTATCGTAACCCTTTGTCCAATCTCTAAATTAAAGCCATCCTTTATATCCAAGAACCTCTCTCCCTCAATGCAACAGTAGTTTGAAGATGATACTCTTATTTACTTGTACTTTCACCAGGGTGATACAACCATCTTGATAAAATGGCCCCTTACCCCAATATCATTTCAACATTTTTAGCATTTTTTTCGTAGCAAAGACAAGGGCAGCTCCTTCATTGTGATGGAAGCGGACTATTCCTTCAAGGTCAACTTTTGGCTTGTGCATTGCAGACATCCTTTTACATTTTTCACTTTTTCACACTCATGTGAGGAAGAAAAAAGTAACCTTTATTCCTCACCATTATCATTATGAATGCTGATTGGACTCTTTCACTAAATTCTTGACGAGGGTCTGGGATAACCCATTTCCTGAACACTTAGCTGGAGGTTAGGCCACACTGCTAAGTTTCTCATGTGTTTCCCTGCACTATACATTTCCATTAGGACCCCAATCTCTTTGGTTACCTATTATGACAAAACCTCAATAAAAAATGATTCAAAATGTGTGGAGATCTTCTCAGCTTATTTACTTGGAGGTTATTGGCACATCATAGCTTCTATCAAGTCTGTTTCGGTTTCCCCTCTAGCAACTTGACTCAGAGGATAATGACTTCACCTAACATCTATGTCCTCGTTCAGCTCCTCAGTACACTTCACTAGTGTTTGATATCATTACTCATTCCTTTATTCTTTCTTTCTACAGGGCAGTCCTTTCTTTCCCCTTGCTCTCTTTCCCTCACTTCGAGATCCCTAAGGTAACCGTGTGCTGGCGACAATTTCTCTTCTGCATGGCAAGGAAATTTTACTGCAAGGTTCATTTTCTTACTCCTACTGCACAGAAAAGGTTTTAACTCAAAAAACTAAAAACTAAAACAAAACAAAACAAAAAAAAACAAACTTAAATTTCCTCTTAAATCAGCTGCTTCCCAATCAAATGTGTTTACACATAATGCACATTCCATCAAGCAGATATTCTTTCATCCACTTCTTTTTTTTTATACCTTCTGAATTTTCCATTCCTCTTTTCTCATTAAGGGGAAAAAAAAGTCAGTAGACCTCAGAAAAAGAAAAAATAAAACCTGCGCTCAAACTTATTTGTAGACAGCATAAAGAAGTTCTGAAAAGTGAGAACATGTTCTTTGCCAGCGAAGAGGACAGGGACTCTGCATGGAAATTGGTGCTAAATGGAGCATTTTGCTCATGTTAGTGCTGTTCTTTTGTGCTGCTCGGATCCCAGCTCCATTCATCGCACAAGTGGATTCACCACAAGGACTTGGCAGCTGTGCATCTCGTATTAGTTCATTTCTGAAAGTTTAAAGTTGCCACAACATATTTCAATTACTGTATCACCTTCATATACAGTAGATAGAAATATTAAAATGTGTTCATCTAAAACCGTGAGTTTCCAGAGTTTGCAGAAGTAAGAGCTAAGACCTCCTTTGACTTCAGGCCCCAAAGGAAGAATCATAATTGAAGGCAGCAGCTGCTACAGAAGCTTTCTATATCATGTGCTATCATGGAGATTTCTGAAACATATGGGATGGATTTATTTTTATGAAAACTCACAGTATCGGAAGCCTTGATAAGTATGGCATAGTTATAACAGGATTGAGAGTTCCTAGAAAATGCCTGAATGTTATTTTTTTGAACTTGCGGGATGAAAAGATTTTCTGTGCTTGGGAAGTTGTGTGGGTGGCAGGACAGAACCAGATGTTTGCCAAACCCTCATTGATGTTTTTCATCTCTGTTTTTATTAAAATGGGGACTGAAACTGCAAACAGTGCAACCTAAAATGTTGAATATGGAGCTTAGCTTCTACTGTATGTTTTATGGCTAGTTGGGCAGCCGTTATCTGGCATATTATACTGTGAAGATATGGAAAGCTTTAATTCTTTATAATTAATGGATTCTATCAGGGTTGCTGATGTTTCATTAGAAAACAAGTTAATAATGTTCTTGGATCTCACCAATGACAAAAAAAATAAAAATAATTTACAACAAGATTTGTAAATGAGGGGATTTATTCCTTCTCCATCTTTCAAAGATGATCTTCAAGAGTTTAGCCTGTCTTCCAAACCTTATCCTCTATGACCTTCCAAAAAGGATTATTCTATATTGAATTGATACATACATAATAAAGTGTTCAAGATGTTAGAAACGTTTCTTGTTCATTTTGCCAATTAGCTAATAGCTCAGCAGCTCTAAGTTTTCTCATTGTACCAGCCACCTTGTACATGTACAAAGCACTCCCTACCACCATTAGAATTAAATTATCTTCTGTAATTTTTTCCCAAACACTATGCTGTTAAAAACAACAAGCAAGCCTTTTAGCAGAGATTTATGTTTACTTTCTTCATGGTATTGAAATCTCCATCTTAATCTACCCCAACCTAAGGTTTGCTGTGATCTAAGGGTAACTATAGGCTCCACTGCTATCATGGAACCATTGAGCTTGGAGAGGACCTCGAGATCATTTGGTTCAGCCCCGCCTGCTCAGGCAAGGTCACCTAGAGCAGCTTGCCCAGGATAATGTCCAGTTGAGTTGGAATATCTCCAGGGATGGAGATATCCACAACATCCTTGGGCAACTTTCTGCAGTGTTTCACCACTCTCACCATGAAAAGTGTTTTCTTATGATCAAAGTTTTCTGTTTTCAGTTTGTGCCTGTTGCTTTATATCATGTCACTGGTCACCATGGAGAAGAGTCTGGCAATGTCTTCTTTCCATCCTCCCATCAGATATTTATAAACATAAATTCCCCCTGAGCCATCTCTTCTCCCAGCTAACCAGTCCCAGGTCTCTCAGGCTTTGTGAATAAGGAGGGCTGAACAGCATGAACTACAAGCTAATGAGCTCAGTGCAATATGTCTATGGATGGGAGAATTATTCTCTTTGTTGTAGGAATCACAAGGAGAAAGTGCATGGCTTAAATAACATGTGAATTCAGATGCAGTATATATGCGTTCCCTGCACTTACTTGAGTGCCTGGGACTTAGTATGCATCTTAGAGTTAAGTCTGAAAATGCAAGGGATATCTTTTATTTTTCCTTTTTTTTCTGAGTGTAAAGAAGTGCATTAAGATTGTACACAGTGAATTATACACTCCCTAAGAGATAATACTGAAGGAAAAGCAGAATTTTGAATATTATTTTTAGTTAAAAATACTATGATATGTGACCTGATTTTTTTTTTTAGATGTTTTAAGATGAATTAAAATTTAATTTAATTTTTTGTGTGTCTTATTTCCTTTCCAAACCTCTTGGAAATAAAAAAAATCAATAAAATACAAGTTAAATCTGTATAGATCCATAATTTGAACAGAGAATTGGAATTTTTCACTTAGACAGACACATCAAAGCAACTTTTTTTTTCTCTAAATTCCTTTTGTCTTAAATAATTTAGCTGACCAAATTTTTATTTCCTAAATATTTTGATCAAATTTAATACGCATTTCAATCTTTCTCTTTATTGGCAATAATATTTTAGGCAAAAAAAGAAATAAAAAATTTATTGGCATTGTCTTAAGTTTTCTTCTCTTACAGTGTTCAGTAGTGATATTCATCTTCGACTTCTCCTTCTGATGTGATTAGGGTATAACCCCTTAGGAAAGACTGCAGGTGTCAGAGTTCTGAGGAAAACACCTGCAGACTTCGATAAGGCATGCAGCCACCTGCGGCCAGAGCTGACACGTGCATGGACAGCTTTTTCCCTTTCCTTTTTTAATCACAGCATCATTTGCAATGTCCTCTGCCGTGTTGGCTGGCCTCATCTTTCATGTGCACCTTCCTTTATTTATAAGTTCAGAGATGAAAGCTCCTGCCTTAGCGGTAGTCCTTGCCATTGTCCTCAGCGTGAGCAGAAGTAAATTTTCTCTTTGCACTTTGGTTCATTTCATAGACTCCCCAGGTATGCCATCCTGAAAATGTCACAGGATTCTAGCTAACTGCAGATTTGTGAAGAGAGCTATAATACTTTATAAAGTACATAGGATAATGATGAATGGTTATTATTCTCATACCTCTCATTATTCCACTGAAAACTATGGACCCTGCTAGGAGCAGGAGTTCATCCAGCACTTCTGATAGGCACCACCCAGGCAAGCATGGCACCCAGGGTGCTGTGGCCCATAGGAGAGGACTTTGCTCTGCACTGCACCCCAAGGGTTAAGAGACCCCAGGTGCACCATGGCTGGAGTCACCTCACTGCGAGGGTTGCTGTAGCAATTACAAAATTAACGTAACTTTCTAAAGATTTTTAAGGTCTATCTATATTATACTGTCCTCCTAAATCACATTGCAAAAAAAAAAAAAAAAAAAGACAAATACCCACAACCCCACAACCCTGTATCTGTGCTATACCTAGCTATTTACTAAAATTGCTTTCTTTCACTTGATCTGGTTTGCTTTATCTATTTCATCTACATGATGTATCAGTTGTCACTTACAGTCTGGAGATTGCTTTCTAGATTTCATCTCTGTGTTTCCCTTCTCTGAGAAGTTCAAATCTGTTTTCAGAAATACCTAATAATTACTGAATATGAATATTTTCTCTGAAAACAACACAACTTTTTCCAAGGTCCAGATAGATTTCATGGCTCAAATTTCTAGTTGTCCTTGAATTAAGTTTAAAAGTTTTTAAAGTCTAAAAGTTCTGAAAGTCCTACATTTAATGACATTGAGATTCATCGAGGTTCATCATTTCAGCCTCACTGAGACACCTCTCATATATTATACCAAGAAAGTCTGGTGGAATTCATCATCTCTTCCAGAAAGGGGATGAAGGAGAAACTTCTAGGAACTGCCAAATGGACCTGTATTTTGAAAACCTGCTCTCAATTTGGTGCAACTTATTGACCTTGAGCTTTTTGCAAATCTTGCCTTCAGGGTCAAATCATATGATGTTTAGGGGACACTTATGGCCAAGATTCACAGAGATGTAGAGGCTTAAATTTTACTTGAGGCAGAGCTGACATTCTGCACTTTAACTAGAGCATTCGCAAAGATTTGTCTCTTCCCTCCTTCCCAGAGCTGCCTAAATATTTTTAATTTTCACAGCAGAAGCTACACAGATTCTTCAAGGTTTGCTACTGCTGGCGCTCAGCGGTACTGATATATATAATGAGACACTTAGAAAAACTGTTCATAAAATTAATAAAAAGTAGCACAAGAAGAGTGTTTTAAAAGGTATTTTCGTGTAATTTTCCCTAAGATGACATTTCTGGAGATGACACTGTTTCTGTTTCTACCAGGTGAGGTTCAGACAAATGTGATAAAAAAAAGTCTTTGATTTTTACAAAGAAGACATTTTAACTCTGCCTCAGTTGCTTAATTAAATGTATGACTTTAATAATCTTAGCAAACAGTCAGAAAGAGCCACAACTAATATCACATGGCAGTTACAGTGGCCAACAGACTATGGAGTAGATGCATTCGGTCTTCCACAGGTCTTTAACAACTATATCAGCTAACTCTGTTCCTGGTTTCATCTAGTTTTAATCTGTCATCAGTTAAAAAAGATACAAAGTTAGAGTCACTGCTTCTTCAGTGCTTTGTGTGTGAGCAAGTGACATCACCTGAGCTGATAAGAGGGAAAATCAAGAGGGGGAGAGGCCTGGGCATGCTGTGCGTGTGCACTTGTGCACCCAGGAGCACGGCCCTGCTCCCCGCGGAAGAGTGTGAGCCCCACGATAGGAAAGTCCATGAAAGGACCTGTGCCAGGAGGCACCTTTTGCAAAGCTCAGGCTGTGCTCGATGTTTTTTTTCCCACTAGATGGCACCGAGCATCTGCTGCATCGCACGAGGATGGAGTCTGGCATTTCTTCCGCACGGGTCCGGCCCGCCCTTCCTCGCTCCAGGGCTGTGCATGAGCACACACAGCCCCAGCCGGCGAATTTACCCTTCCCAAGGGAGAGCCATCTCGCCACGCTGCATTCACCCCTCTGCCCATACAGAAGACCCAGCTCAGGGCGTGAACTGAGCAGAGCAGATCCAGAAACAATGGACTTGCATTAATACAGTGCCCAAAATGTTTGCTTTCCTATTTATTTATTTATTTATTTGTTTGTTTGTTTGTTTATTTTAACGTGGGCAGAGCAGAGCAGCTGGTGTTGTGGTCCTGAGATAACTCATGTACACTGAGCTAAACCTGGGCTAACCACATGCCATGGACCCAAAATTGTTGTGTCTTCCCAATAGCTTTCAGTGTCTCTCATAGAACCATCCAAAGCTTTTACCCACAGATGCCCAGAGGATGGGCCCAAGGTATATTCCTGTCCAAAACTCTGCTGCAGCCTACAGGGTCAGATTTTCAAACACACTTCACTTCTCACCTGCAAAGGAAAGTTTCCTTTCATAAATAGACTGCAAGTCTGCCCCTCTGCTCCACAGTGATGTGAGGATGGCAGCTCTTTGAAGTCTGTTCGGTAGAGACTTTGCAAGACCAAGGTTGCTCCAGCAGGATATTTCCACTACAAGTCCCCTTAGGGACAATGGAGTGTTAGAGATCCTGCCCAAGTGAAGGAAAGGAGTTTTGCCATTGATTGTGTGCAGGACTCATGGCCCATGAGACTATAGGAAGGGAAAAGAGGTTAAAGCAAGGCAGAATGGTGTAAACTCTTTTCTATACAGATTTGCAACTAAGGCATGTAAAAACAGAGGGCATGTGCACTCTGTGTGCACATTAAAGCCGCTGGTGTTCCCTTTGAGAAGAATCCTAGCACAGAGCTAAAGAGGGAGAAAAATGCTGTAGATGGGAAAAAAAAAAAAAAAAAAAAACATTCTGGGCCAGACTGTATTTTTCTTCAGTTCTTCAGTTCAAAATTTTGCACTACATGGTCATCGCTTCCCCTTTTCTTGGAAATGATGTTTTGAAAACACCAGCTGCCAATGTTGCACCTGCAAAACAGGCTGAAAACAATTTACTTCAAAATGTGAATGGTCATTGATATGGGAGATAACTGCGGGTATCATAAGAGGTTCAGTGAATAAAAATACATAAATAACACCTCATTTTCACAGGAAGCTGGAATTCCATTTTTAAATGCTAGCTTACGGCAAGAAGTTACGTTTGTTGCTGAGAATCCAGTTTTGTCTCCCTCACAAACCCCCCAGCTAAAACTACTGCAGACTGCTAATTACCAGAGAAAACCCTAATTGGGACCAATTTCTGTCAAGAAACATGTCAGGGCTAATTTTGCAGTTGAGAAGTCTATTTATTCTACCCCCCTCCCCCCCAAAAAAAAAATAGAGAGAGAGAGAGAGAGAGAGAGAGAGCGCACACTCAAAGCATTCATTCATTATATCTACTAGGTCATGTGAATCAATATTTTGGAACTTTTGTTATTCAAAATATTTAATGAGAATATGTTGATTTCATTTCCCCCCCACAAACACACAAACAGAAACCTTATTTAGCATACCTTTTTCCCTCATTTTGGGAGGTGAACACCCTAGTCTGTTCCTCAAAGCTTTTCACACTAGTCTGCTCACGGCAGTAGCTCCTTTCCTTCCAGTAGTGCCTTTACAAGGCCACATATTGTTTCCCTTTCATCCTCTCCCTAGGGCAGTAGCATACACAACAGAGAGTCTCCTTTTGCTCCAGTATTCTGTGCTAATTGGCTTTTCCTAAGCAGTGAAAGCATCATGCCCAGGAATATCACAGTGCTGTAGACCGATTGAGAAGTGACATGAAATACCTGAGGCCACATCATTGTTCATTAGGAGGGAGCAGAGTCTCCAGGCATTTTCGGTTTTCCTCCTTCATCTCAAGGTGTAATTTTCTATTATTATAGTAAAAAACAAGCATAATATTTTTATTACGTTTAAATTTTTCTTTTCCCTTTATGGATTTTTTTCTGAATGCTCAAATCCAGATTCAAAAGTCCTTTCTGAAATGTGATTTCCATGCAACTGGATTTGGTACATGACACTTTAGTTCTATTATACTTGGCAGATGATCCTTTGAGGAATCTGTAAATTTCTCAGGAGTTTTATAGGTAGTGCTTGAAATCGTAATTCAGAAGCTCTGAAATGAAGCTGGTAGGTAAATTCAAAGAGCTGGAATGTGGCGTCATTGTATATGGACCATTTTCACAACAATTTATGAGAATAAATGCAAAAAATATCATGACAACAAAGTGGTATTGAAAAACAGCCAATGTATTCCAGACAAAGAGAATGATTGTGATGCAGTTTATGTTGTATTATTTTCTGTAATCTGCTCTGGTTAACATTTCTGAGTAGGTTCCAGTGATATTGTTTCCTGATCTGTTCCTTAAATTTTACCTCCTAAGTTAGTGACTTAATTGTTTACTCCCTCCTTTGAAATTTGTCTTCAACTCCCCATGAATTTTATGGATTATCTGACTCTGATCTTGATCTGAAAAACAAATGATGCCTATTCTTTCCTTCCCCCTATTCAGACCAACATGTTCTCTATAGACAGGAAGGAAAGAATTCCTCAACTCTGTAAGATGATGGGCCATTCCCTCATATATCTTGAAATGACAGCACAGGAATTAAATATTTAATGCCAACAGAGTGGACTCAAGGCCTCTCAATAACATAAGCAAATTGAATTTCTCTTGTCCAGTTGAGGGTCTGACAATACTCTTCCTGCTGCGGGAAAGGAAACAAAAATTACAAAATAATGGGGATACAAAACTAGGGAAAGAATCAGGCATATCATTAGCAGCAAGCTTGATTTTTCAGCAGCTCTGGCATAGACCATGCAGCTCAGTGGTCAGTTTGCTGCCCTGCAGTCTGTTGTCCTAAGCCTTATTCCTGAGATTCCTTTAGACCTGAACTATAGATGACAGGAGCTCTGAAAGACAACCATGGTTAAACAAAACATGAATAGATGAAGGATTGCTGCTGAGCTTTGTAGTGAAAGCAGACATCCTCATCCTCTGTGCCAACATAAGTTTTACTGACAACGTGGTAAGAAACATCAACTTCAGCATAAATCTGCACAATCCAAAATGCAAAATGACATCTCTTCTTTCATGTTTAGGATGGTCTTCCTTCCTTATAAAATTTCTTTTACCTTCGTTTCCTTGTCATGGCCACTGGACACGGATGAATTCACATTAAAATCTTTGATTAAATGGAGCACTAAATAAAAGAAACCAGTAGAATTACACTGTAAGAGGCCAAATGGTTTTAAATATTTTCCCTGGAAAGGTCTTTAGCATGTTAATTGCTACAAGATGACTACAACAGCTTGTCAAAATATGCTAGACAGCAATCGTGTGGCAGGAATAGTCTGTTCACTTTTACAGATTCCTAAATCATTTCTTCTCCTTTACAGACTGAGAATATCAGGTATGCAATGGAGAAACAGGAAATGCCCCCAGAAGCAAACAAAGTATTAGTCCTGGCTGCAACTCTTCTGAAGAGGGACTGAGAACTAATTGGATGCTCTTCTCTTCGGGTCTATCTAAATTGAAGCAAACTTGGGTGTCCTCAGATATCCTACAGGGGTAGAGTATCTGCTTCGGAAAACAGCAAGTCTGAGATTCACCAGACTAAACACACATATCTACTCTTCATGTAGTAATCTTAGACTGCCTTTTTTAATAAAAGGAAATCTAATCAATATAGTCAATGGACATTAGATGTGATTCATTTCACTCTAAAGCCAAAGGGAAAAAAAAAAATCAATCAAACAAGTCATTCCCTGGAGCTCCTATTTCTATACCCCGGCTAGAAAGGAGCTTTCGTTGACTTGCTCAGATGGAGGCATCTACTCTGTAGCTGTTTAATGTTAGATGGGATTACCCTTGAGTGACTGTCTTTATTCTCAAGGTAAATAACCATTTATATTTACCCATCTTTCAGTGAATTCACCCCAACCGCAGCTTTATACAGCAAGTTCTAAACCCTCTTTCCTGGAGTCTGCATACAAAAAGGTACCAGAAATGTTGACCCTAGGGAGGGAAGAAATAAATCTGGAATGTCTTTCCCCCAGAGATGTCGGTATCCTGACATTTTGTAGACTACTGTCAATATCCAGGAGCCCAAGTCATTGACAGAGCTTCTATATTTGACACATGCAGAATAAAAATCTGCTATCATAAGGAACTACTATGAAAAGCAGACAAAGAATACTAGAGAGCATGTAAGTACAATGGCTGTTGAATGGAAGCTATGTGAGGAATACTCCTCATTTCCACATCTAGAGATGGTCACAAAGTAAAATCTTGTTAGCTTAGGTCTGTGCAGGCCATAAAATTAAGCAGAGTTACTAAATGAAATACATACACTTGTCATATTTTTTTTTCTTACTAATACAGCTTTATATTAGCAATCAGACAACAAAAGTCTCCCTTGAAGAAGTGTTTCTGTGTCATTTTACTCATGCTCACCCTGATGTTCTCCCTTCTTGGTACAAAACCCCACTTAATTTCCCAAAATTTATATCTTAAACTTGGATAAATTTTATCATTTGATAAATCAGGGCACTATGCTGATAATGTTTTTCAGTATTAATTCTTCTCTTTTTTGTTAATGTTATAAAGTTACACTCTTTAGATATTTAATGAATGTTTTCATTTCTTTTTTTTTAAGATGTACTCCATAAATTTAGGAAACTATGATTTTAGGAAAGTTGTTTTAAAATATCTGTTCCCTCCGTTCCTTACCTTGTTTCTTCTGTAAGTGCTTCCCTAAAGTTTCTCCTTTTTTATTTGAACGAGAACAGCTTATGTCCATCCCAGATAGGTGAAAAACTGGTTTTCAAAATTTCAGGCAAAATAACTAAATAGTTGAACAGTTGCAAAAATGATAAAGTTGGTTAGTTGGTTGTTTGGCTGGGAAACATGGGAAAACAGAACCCAAATAGCTTAAATTTTATGTTAAAAAAAAAAATCTATGGTGTAAGGCATGGTGTTCTCATATCTGGATTAACGCTCTTACGTTCTCCTCCTGCCCATCTCAAATTGATGTAGAAATGGAAAGGGATCTGGAGAAGGGGACAAGAGTGACAGAAGACTTAAAACAACTTCCATAGAAGGAATGACCTACATAAGCAGATAGAATTCTCAGTAGACAAGTATCTGAAATGCATAGGTAATCTGCAGAAGAGATAAGGAAGAGAAGAGGTATGAGGTGATGTGAGAGAAATCAAAAAATGAGTGGCCTGGAGAGGGTGAATAAGATTAACTTTTAGCTCCCCTTCCAGGATAAGAACTAAGCAGGCAAAACAAAACAAAACTAAGCAAAAATATATGGTAATTCACAGAGTTTGCAACCTGTCATGTAGCACCTTCCCACAATGTTTGAGCAGAAGCTCAAAGTTTGCCTGGGTTCAAAGTCACACTGGACAGGTAAATGGAAGAGAAACTCAGGGTTTCTTCTTGAAATAAATTTTGTCTCTGGGAGTTCCCAAGTCACAAACAGACGAATATTCATCAATATTATAACTTGTGCTACCAGTACATTTTCCTTACTGATCTGCTTTTAATTCTTTCCAGAAATAAGGAGGAGATGATCCATTTTTTGGTTCATTTTCATGTTCTTTCTGAGCAGCTCTGACTGTCTGCTTCTATATTTGCTATCCATCTCTGACTAAAAAGAGGCAATGGGACTCACAGACTCAAATGTGGCAGCCTGTGATATAATTACAGAACCTTTTTCTTCAACAACAAACACAGATGGCATTGGCACAAGTGAGAGGGCAGCAAACTGTGGTGTGGAGACTAGAACAAGCAACTGGGGTCAAGGGAAGAAAATTTCTTAAACCTGTTTTGCTTCCAAAAATAATGTTTGCGCAATTGACCTCTGCAGTAACACAGTCTAATGTTAAGACTGATGGACAAAAAACAGTTTTTGGTTGAAACATGCCATTTAAAATCACCTGCAGAGGTAAAATACTGTTTTATTGGTGTGAACTTGGCAAGATTAAACTACATAATCTGTATTATAATTTCCAAATACCAATTAATTTTCCAGGATAGATAAATGCAGAGCAAATAATTGTTTGTGGTAAACTGTCAAGAACACAGGTAAAGCCTTTCGAACACACACACACAAGTGAATGATGGTTATTGATAGGTTATTGATGGTAAATGATATTAAGTAATCTCTTGTGAAGACATTTCATCAGGCTAATGTTTCTCCTACAGCAAATTTGGTTGGAACTTAATAAGAATTAAATCCTGAGCATTTAAGGAGGATTTACCTTTGGAACTAACTTAACATTCATCATAGAATCATAGAATCATTAGAATCATTCATCACAGAATCATAGAACCATAGAATCATTAAGGTTGGAAGGGGCCTCTAGAGATCATCTAGTCCAACCCCCCTGCACACGCAGGGTCACCTACAGCAGGTGGCTCAGGACTGCGGCCAAGCGGGTTTGGAAGGTCTCCAGAGAAGGAGACTCCGCAACCTCCCTGGGCAGCCTGTGCCAGGGCTCTGTCACCCTCACTGTCAAGAGTTCAGAAGGTTCATTCAGAAGGGTTTAGTAATAAAACTTTAAAGCAACAAAACTGGGCATCAATATAGTAAAAGAACTAAGCAAAGGAATACCTAGTGCTCCTAATCATTTCAAAGTCATCCCTCCGGAATCACACAAATTTCAGTAAGGAAGAAATAAATGAGTGTGAAAATACCCAGACAAAGGGCAGAAAAGAAGCTCAGCCTTCTGAGTCAAATGAGAAATTAATAGATAACTGCTAGAGGCAGTTTGCCTACTGAGGACAACCCTGCCAGACTTTATTCCAGTGTGGATCTCTTTATTACAGTGGCAATTATTACAAGAATAACCCCAAAATATGAGCTATTGAGGAGTGTTCCAGAAAGCTGAAGTTCTAGAGTGCAGCAGAATGAGAACTGAGATCCCCAAGGCAATAATCTGTTGCCATCTGCAATTAAAGATGTGTTTTGGAAGACCTTTGTTTCTCTGCCAATAGACTAAGACACAAAGGAAGAGCGAGCTTTAAGTACCATTGTAACAGGTTCTCCATGCTGTAAAGCTGATGCCTGAGGGAGGGTTAATGTTCAGTGACAGATGGAAGGTCCCCTTAGCAGTATCAGCAAGCAGAGAGGTAGACTGAAAGTACAGAGTTCAAGTTACTAGAGCTGTCAGAGCCACTATAGTAAGAAATTTGTCACAGAATGCAAAATATTTACCATTTTTAGAAATGCAGAAAGCTGGGTTTCATTGCTGATGTTAAATCAAATAGAGAAAAGTTTGTCTAATGCTGTTTTAAATTGTTTTGAATAGCGAAGTACCCTGGGACCTTTGTTGCATGAAGGATAGTACCTCACAGTGTTTTATTGTTGCAATTTCCATGGAAATTAACATTTACAAGCATGGTTATCACACTTTCCTTGTAATGTAAGGCATTACCTTCTAAATCCCTTTGAAATACAGTCATTGAGGTATCATCAATCTGACTTAAGATTTGATCTGTATTTCTGCTGAAATGTTTGCTGAGTACTTTTGTTTTTCCTCTTGTTTTGAGCTATAGAAGTTAATAGTGACCTGAATTTTAAAATTCAACTCCCATTTCATTCCATTTGCTGTTTTGTTTCTCTCTCTTGCTTAGATAGTTGCCCTTGCTTCCTCCTATGTCCTCTGAAGGCACTTAACAGGGATTTGTATGCAGACAGCAGCATCAGTCAGGAGCACACATCACGCAACTCCATAAGGTCCATTTAGTCTATGACCTGCACTCAGACAAGTCTCATAAAATAGCGAGAAGAGCATCCAAAGCCATCTACGGCCCTCCCTCACTGAACATGCTTGATAATAACTTGAGTGAATCAGGTGTTCCTGAGAGCCAGAACTCCACAATAACCTTTTTTTATCACTGGTGCAGAAGCCCCATTCTCTGCTGTGGCACCCATCGCCTTGTTGGCATCGCAGAGCTTTAAAGCTGCCCTTCACCAAACCTTGACAGATCCCATCCCGACCAGTCAATTTGTGTTTACCACCCTTAGCTGCCAACCAAACCTCTCACCATGTTCCTCACAACCAAGTGCTCCAACAGGCTGGAATCCATTCTCTTATGTGCACTATGCCTTTTTCCACAATCTTGCTGCTGTTATTTTGGGGATGATTCTTGATACACTTTACCAAAAAAATACAATAACCATGGATCTCTAGATGTTGCCACAAAAAAAAAAAAAAAAAAAAAGGCAATCATAGGAGTTCATGTTTGTGACACTAACCTTGATCCTACTAACCAGCTGTAAGAAAAACAACTTAATTCTGGTGTAGTGTCAGACACCTGGAAGGCTTTTGAACAACACAGACTTTTTATAATGGTTGATAAAAAAAGAGATTATTTGACTTTACAGTAGAAAAGGAGCATGGACAAATAAAACAAGGAAGCCCCTTGCAGAGTGCCATAATTCAAAGAGCTGATCGTTCATCTATGCATTGTTTATACGATCTCCATCCTGAGCCTTTCTTCAAAAAAATTTTTTTAGGACACCTGGATTTGGTCACCTTATGATTCTCTCTAAGGAGTAATCATGTAATGTGGGTTCTCGCAGAGTAGTATTTATTTTAAAGGAAAGACATATTTTGTTTTCCTTTTTCTTTTTCTTTCTTAACCAATATCATGGAATATTCCGTTTTGTGCGTGTCACTTAGCTACCGTGTCTCACTTATCTGTCTGTGATGGTGGTACAGATATGGGAGACAGGTTACTCAGTGGCAGCTGCTTTGCTGCCAGATGGATATCATCTTGTGTGTTGAAATAACACCAATTTAAAATTAGTCAAGATGGTGCTAAACAGCAATAGTGACAGAATTGTTGAGAGAATTGTTGAGAATTGTTGAGAAATCCACGGTCTTTTTATGTTTTGTGACATATTATGTGTCAATGCCTCAGTTTTCTTACCTGTTGCCTGGATGGCAATGCTAAAAACTTCATAATAAATTATTCAAGATATGTAGCAAAGTGCTAAAAAGGAGATAGATCTTATCATCAATAATCCAGAAAAATAAATGAATAAGAAACCCATGTGTTAAGGATTATTATCTTATGCAATGACACTCAAAATTTTCTGTTAGGAGATATTGTAAGTGACCCTATCTAAAGCTTCTTTATCTTTCTACCTATCAAAGCATCAGAGAAAGTAGTGAAAATGATAGTTAAATTTTCTGCTTATTTTCTTTTGTTGTCTACTTTAAGATAGTGGTAATGTCAGTTAGATACATTCAGGAGCTCTGACATGCTATGCTTGACAAATTGATGATGGTTTGGTAATGCTGTACAGTTTTCATTATCAAAAGCCTTTTTTGTGTGTGTGGAAGGCGGGAGGAGAGGGGCAGGCAGGGAAAGACTTTTAATTACTACCCATCTTAGCCAGCATGGGTTTTACTTTTGATTAGTAGTCATTGAGATCTTGACAATGCTTGACACACTCCATCTGAATTTAATTAACTTTTCTTTCCTTTTTTATTAGCTGCTCTAAAGTAGGAGAGAATGGAGGAGAAATAAATTTCGGTTTTATACATAGTTACAGATGCTTGTGGTAGCATAGCAAAATTCTGACTTTATTAACTCAATGACAATATTCTAATTAATCAAAACAATATTAAAATTAGAATATGTCTTCAGGAGTTTATGGAATATGTTCTTAATTGACTTAATAATTCTGTTCTTGACAAAAGGACTGAGTTATGGAACCACAAATAAATTGATTATGTTGGGCTTTTAGCAATAGTGAATTTCTCTAGACAATAATGCTGCAATAACTTTGTATTGCAACAACAAAAAAATATTTTCCTTACAAAGAACAATAACAAACAAAGCAATGGATAATAATATATGCAGTAATTTCTTTATAAATTCTACATCTCATCCACTTAATTTGCAACTAAAAAGATTATTTTAATGTTAAAACTTTATCTTATACTATTCAGTATGACAAGTATTTTATTAAATGTGGATCTGATGATCAAGGATTCAGGAAACTTACGGTCATTAACATCTGCTAGTAGGAGAAGCAAGATTGTGGGTAAGGTCCTCATCAGTCAGAGAGTCTAGAACTAGAATTCAGCTGAAAATTTTGAGGAAGATTAATGAACAAAATAAAATAATTTAATTCTAGACTTTTGTTTCTTTGCAGGTAATATCATGCAATAATCCAGGTTGGATGGGACTTAATGAAGTCTCTAAAGCAGCTTTCTGCTCAAAGCTTGGTTCCCCTGTTTCAGACCAGATTGCTGTGGGATTTGTCCAATTCAGTCTTAAAAACCTCCAAGGACAGAGACTGCACAACCTCCCTGGATAGTTAATGCCCAACTGTCCTCACGCTGAGAGATATGTCACATTTTAACCTCCTTCTAAAGCTTGTCACTTCGATGACTTTTAGAAACTCTGAACTTCAGGCTCATCTGCCAAAGACCTGCCAACTTCCAATATTCAGGATTTGGACCAAACCTGTTGGATGGACAGTTCTATACAATGGAGTGGCTGAGTAGTTTAAGACCACTCAGGACATTCCTCAGATTCAGAGAAAACTGATGGACTTTTGAAAGCTGAGCTGAAGTGAAGCCTTAATGAACAAGAAGACATACGAAGAACCTTAATGCCTCCAAGCAGGAGGCAAGGAAAATGAGGCAACATTGCTTTTATCAACACAATCTGCGCTAAAAACAAGCAGGTTATATATATTCTAAACAAATTCCTGAAATTTTCAGGAATAAGTGATTACTACACATCGATCTGTGTGTACCCTCCAAAAGAGAAGGTACACCCTCTTGTACTCTTCTCGTCTCGTCTCGTCTCGTCTCTTGTCTTCTGGACACTGTAGTCTCCTTCCAGAACATACCATCATTACTGGAAGTACAAACCACCATGAGTTTCCTGAACCTTACAACCTGTTTTAGTGCCATCTTCTTCCATCCTCAACTTACCTCTGTTCTTCTGGACAGTATGTCTCTTTTTCTGATGTGTGTTCTGGGCAGCATTAATGGAACAAAAGTTATAATCTCATACGAAACCAAAACATCCTGATAGCTGTGCTGCTTATTGGGAGTTCAGCTGTTTCTTTACTGACAATAACTACTACTTTCAGACCCTGAAATTTAGTAATTTTAAGGAGCCTAGGAGGGCAGGGGTTAAATTCAGTTACTTTTATGTATATTCCCATGAACCCATGAAGTCAGACCCTATGCATAATTTTATAACTACTGCTATATGTATAAATATACATATGTCCATAACTCTTAATTCCACAAACATACAAAGCTTTTCCACTGAATTGCTTCGAGCAATGTGATGAATGAAAATGTTTTTTTAACATGCATCTATTTAATAATTTGTTGCAACTGTTCCCTGATTAAAGTAGGAGAGTTTCATATCATCCAGGATTTAAATTTCACACAATAAAATTGCACCAAAACCACAGTACATAAACATTTGTAGCACACTAAAACCACTCATATATCTCTAGATATACTCTCAGCTCTATCATAAGACTATGCATATGTTACATGATTACATATTGTTATAAAGATACGTGGAAACAATTTTCATTTTAAATCTTCTATCCATATGAAAGGCAAAACCTTGCTTCCTACTGACATCTGTAGGAGATTTTCCATGAACTTCAGCGGAACTTGTAATTCATCCAAACTGTACATATAGTGCCTCTGTCTGAATATGGATCCAAGCACCAAACTAGAAATAATAAATGTGGATTTTGATTCGAAGACCAGGCAAATGTTTTACAAAATGTGATGCCTGTGTTAATTCCTATACACTGAATGAGGAACCTATCTCACGGCGACTTAAGCAGCCATGGGCTGTTTTTGGAGCTTCCTTTTGTTCTGTACAAAGTACTGTGTGCCATACTGTGAACCCAGTCACCCCAGCACCATCCTCTTGTTTGATGGATTTTTTTTTTAATTCAGCCATAGTAACCTTTTTGAAATTTGGAAGCAGAAGACATGTGATTAACAGTGCTCCGGAATTACACATTTGTTTCTCATTCCCTAAAACCACCGAGCACTACTGGTACTGCTGGGAGCAAAGACGCTGGGCTAAGCCTCTGCAAATGAAAATCAGACCGCAGACTTGTTAGAGATCTGAGAAATTTGCAAAAGTGCATCGCAAGGAAACTAGACTGTAATGCCAATGAGTTCCTAAAACAACAAGCTTATGCTTTGGTCAAAGGAACAAAACTAGCCATATTCAGCACTTATATTTTAGCCTATCCCAGTTAATGAACAGATGTACCTTCTTGGCCCCTCGATGCTGTGCTATGCGTTGAATTTCTGGGTATTGACTACTAAGATATACAAGGTTTTTATTATTAATAATATTGATAGTAATAATATTTCAGATTAGCAGAAGATAAAGGTAATTTTCTTTGGCTACTTAGTGCTATTTGGACAAGAATTCTGCAGGACCAGAGCTCAGGCTCTGCTTCGTTCAGTTGTATCTGTGCACTGAGTTTTGGATTCCCACATTTTATGTGGGTGCCAATGGGACTTTGTTCTTGTTTTTTTATTTCTTTCTTGATTTTTCTAAACCAAATTCCTCAGGGCATCACTTGAGGACTGCTGAAATCCACCCAGAGATGACAGTTCCTCATCTAGGAGCAGGTGTCTCTTTGGCACTTGGCCATTCTTGAAATCAACATATCTATCACTGAAAACATAACGTTGTCACTGCAGTGTTGCCAGCCAAAACCGTACTTCTGATGCTGATTTTTTTTTTTCATGAAATTAAAAACTAAAGCTCAATAAAACTTTCCAATCAAATTTCTTTTTCCAAGTGGGCACCTTACCTTTTGCCTATATGAAAATAGAGTTGGTAGTTAAACACAACCTTAACTGCATCTGAACAAGAACAGAAAGGAGCAGTTAGGTATTGTGTGTTAACTGAGCACATGCATCCCACTTGTTCCTTGCTGTTTTACACCATAGCAATTTCTTTCCTTTCAGATCAAGATACCTTCTCTCATTTAAAGGCATAGATGAACTATAATCAAAAAATGTAAAATACTCTTTGCAAGCATGATGGAGTAGAAACATCGGGGTAATGGGTAATAATGAAAAGCAAAATCAGTAAGCAAGTCTCTATAGTCATATAGACTAAACTGACTGCATGACATTCCAATTTTGAGTGAACACCATAAACTGTAGAAAATACAGGTTTAATGAATATGTCTACATAAAAGCATAAACAAGACAAACCTTTTCAGCACAGTGTTTATATTTACAGCACATAAGTTACAAATTAAATTTACTCTGGGATGTGCTTCTGATATGAATGACTTTTCTTTAGAGAAATGTTATCCATAATCATCAGTTCACTGAGAGCAGAAAGGATGCATTAGTGATGCTGGAGATGATGAACTGAAGTACTGTTTAGAGAGTTTTAATTAAGCTAAATGATAAAAGTGTTTGGGGAAGGGTGTAAAGTCATACCTAGAGGAAGGAAAATGAACAGACTTTATTTAAGCAAGCACATATACTTATTTTGAACAATTTTGAGCTGATTGCTGAAAATACTAATAAGTTTTTGGACCTGATCTATACTAGCACTCTTGGGTTATATTGTTTAATATCACCAGTCAAAACAGTGAAAGACCATGTGTCTTGGCTTTAGGGATTTTAAATCATGAGGTTAAGAAAAAGCATAGATTAGTTTATCCTTTCCTTTTAGCTCCAGAGGTATACGAACCTCTTTGCAATCAGAAAATTTCAACTAGCATTATAAGAAAGAAAGGAAGAAAAGGAGAGGAGAGGAGAGGAGAGGAGAGGAGAGGAGAGGAGAGGAGAGGAGAGGAGAGGAGAGGAGAGGAGAGGAGAGGAGAGGAGAGGAGAGGAGAGGAGAGGAGAGGAGAGGAGAGGAGAGGAGAGGAGAGGAGAGGAGAGGAGAGGAGAGGAGAGGAGAGGAGAGGAGAGGAGAGGAGAGGAGAGGAGAGGAGAGGAGAGGAGAGGAGAGGAGAGGAGAGGAGAGGAGAGGAGAGGAGAGGAGAGAAAAACCATTCCATCTCAAGTGTTCACAAGCTCAAGCTTTAAGATGAGTACCAGGGGTGTAATATTCACATCACTGAAGCCAACAGAAAATTTACTGTTGATTGCAAGGTGACAGGATTTCAGTGTAACAAAATTTTATAACAAAATTGAAGGATGTGGCAACTCTGCTGCCTGTAAATTAACATGATCCCTCTTTGGAGCTGTAGTGTAGTCAGAAGTTTCATTTAAAACAGTTTAGGGAGGAGACAATTTATAAAGAGCCTGGGCCTGGTTTCATTATCCTAGACTCCTTTAAAATACTAGTAATTCCATTAAAATATCTACCATTTTACCAGTGCCAGAGGGAATAGACTCATGATCCTTGCTAGGTTACAGCATAATCTTCCACTTTTCTGACCAAGGTGGGGACACAATGTTATGCATCACGGTGATGATGTGCCATGATCACTCCATTTACAAAACAGCATCCAGTTATTATTAGGGGAGAGAAGAGAGATTTCCCCTCTCCTGCTGCTACAAAATGCTTGCTCTCCACCCCAGGGCAGAGAGCGCACGTGCTCCTGCAGACACACAAGCACACACGTGCAAAGTTCAGCTTTGGTACAAAGTAGCTTCTTAAAATGCCACAGTAGTGCCCTAGATGGAAAGATATATTTCTTAGAATCTGGATGCAGTGATGCCTTAATAAAGAACATGCCTTTTCCTCCTATTACTATTAAGTGAGCTTTTGTATAATAGATGGTAACGTGCAAGTCCTTGTTGACACTGTCCCTGTGTGTGGAGCACAATAATTTCTTTCCTGCATTCCACCCTGGTGGAATTCCACCCTGGGATATTGTAAGAGTGAGGTTTTCCATCCTGAGACATCTCATAGTTCTTCCATGAAGCAGATATGGCAACGGGCAGATAGGAAAACAACGCAGGGAGCAATAGCTGTTGTTTGTCTGATGCACTCTATAATGATGCTTTGGAGCTCTTCTATCTGGCACGGATTCCTGTTCCCATTTTGTGCTCCAGACTGCTGTGAAAAAGTTTTCTGCCCTCTTCATGACCCTGCCCATCGCCCTGATCATAGAATTGCCTTCCTTGCTTCAGGTGCTTGAACTCCATAAGAAAACAGAGCTCGAGAGCAACATTACTCAGTAAATGACTTAGAAAATATCAGCCAGCCTCTTTGCTTGTAGAACATGGGAGATCATCCTGTCCCATTACTTTTATTGATATAGCCTGATAATAGACATTTGGGAACTTGCAGTTGTTTTGCTACTTTTAGCAAATGCTAGCAGTAGGATGATGTGTTATCAGTCTGGTTCAGCCTATCTCAAAAGTCTCCCTTTAAATGTCTTAGTGAATCGCTCCAGTATATTTCTCATGTGTTGAGAGAGATTCTATTGAGAGCTGAGTAAGCAAGGATTCTTGCTAGGCCACAGATGCTAACATACACCTAAATATTACCAAGTAATAGCAAGAATAAAAATCAAGTGTCTGAGATATCTGAATTGGAGTATCTATCCCAGGACAGCAGACTCATCACTGCTTTAATAAGACAATTTACTACTTGAACATTAAGCATCATTTACCTACAATTGTCTACTATCTGCATCTCATTTAAACCTCCTCAACGGAGAAAAAAACATATGTTGTCTGTGTAAAAAGCCCATCCTGCCTCCACCTGTGTTTTGGCTTAACACCTCAATAGGCTTTGTTGTCTGTAACACAGAATTTCTGATTACAGAAAAGATGTTTACAACAGCAATGATAGTTATGAACAGTACATCTTAGAGAAAATTTAATTTGTTTCTGCTGTGCTGTAAAAAATAAAGTATAAACCCAGTCTTGTTTATGGTTTTAGAAAGTCATATTCATTCAATCCATATGGTTGGCATTTTATGTAATTTGCTCCATAAAAAATAAAAATGTTATTTTTGTTTAAGCCTATATGACTGCAGGGATTTGCCTCACAGTTGTTGCTCTTCATTATGAACAGTTACCCAAGACAGCTCCTAATATTCAGAACTGTGTCCTGCTCAAATCCCAGCTGAATGAAAGTAAAAGGTATTTAGTTGGAATAATACCAGGGATGGGAGCAGGGCGGGGGATGTATCTTGTTTAATAGGGCTGACGTACATGGTTTAATATTAAGACCTAATCTAATCCTGCTAATGGAAAAATTTAATATTCTGATAGGATCACTTAGTGAAATAGAATATTATAGCCTGTGTTAAGAAGAAGGGGGAAAAAGAACCTAATTTGCACATGCTTGTTAGCTCAGTATGTATTTTTCATTAACAATCATATGATTCTAATCCTTAACCCAATACCAATGTTTTCTTTTATATGGAAGTTTCAGATAAAGCCCCAGTTAAAGCTTTTTGCAAAATAAAGTCATATTTCACCTTAGCATGGTAAATTAAATGTGGTATTATTTGCTTCCTGGTGGCTCTGCTGGTTAAGATGGTGCTGAAACATGTTGTGTTTAATTGTATGGTTATGTTCTTGGGACCTAAATATCTGTCATGGCAGAGCACAGCGAGTTAAATATTGTGAGATTCTGGTCTGCATTTACATTTGGTTAGTTCTGCTACTGGACCAAGCTCTAATATGATCCTTGATGCACAGAAGTGCAAAGAAATGAATGTGAAATAGTAAAGTGTTAACTTGAGAATGAACAACCAGGAGCTGAGAAGAATTAGAAATGAATTTGGCTGCCTTCACTTTGCGTTTCACAGACGCACAGTAAAAAATAGTCACACCTTCAGTGAACAAAAGCCAGACTCAAGGCTCATATCAGTTCAGTCTCAAATCCAGGGATATGTTTTAGGTACAGCCCACCTTAATTTTGGGATGAGACTATAAAAAGCACAGCACAAAACTCCTGCTCTTCCTGGTAAAATGAAAGGAAAATTTAGTTTAATAAGTGCAGCAAACTCAGCACATGGTCAACCTGATAAAGGAAATTAAAATCTCAAGGATTTCAGATGACTCTGAAGCACCTTTTTCTGTAAAACTACTTAGAACAGTTGTGATCCTCAAATTGCTTATTAGATTGAATTAGAGACGCAGCACCTCTAACCAAATTCCAAACCTGTTTGTGGCTGAGGAAACCTTGTTAAGTTTGCATCTTTGCTGCTCTCTAACTGCTCCTTAGGATATGTCTACAAATATGTCATGACTTTATCATGACGTTATCAAAGACATCCTCAAGCCCTTACCTCCAGATCTAATATTGTCATCCCATACATCAAGCCCAGTAGTCACCTGGACAACATGGGATGCTCTGTGGTATTTCTGTTAGGTTTCTTCCAAGCATATCCTAAGAAATCACCAAGCAATACAAAGATATTCAGATCTGAATCTCAGGAAATCAGCCCATTTCCACCTTATCATTACTGATTCTTGGCAACCTCCTGTCTCCTCTTATCCTGCTAAACAGACACAAGCTTATCAGATAACTCATGGACTGCTTTTTAGATGCTCAACTCTGAGCTCAGAGAAATCTGTGATATGGTTTTATGCTACGGATGCTAGATACAAAGCAGAACAAGTGAATGGTTTCCATGTGTTTAGGAGATATGGTTTAGGTGGAGAATGCTTAGAACAGTCCAGAGGAAGCATGTGGATTGATGCTATAGGGGTTTTTAGCTGCTGTGAAGCTCAAAAGGCAGGTACCCTATATGGCTCCAGTGTATTCTTATGAATGTGCTTTGCTGTGGTGCTAGGATGTGGGCTGTCTGGGCTTAGCGCAAGAAGGAAATACATTTTACTCAGGATTGTAAATTTTACATGAGGATGGACTGCATTACCACCAAGCAGGAGAAGCCCTTGAATGTAGCCTCAATGCTTTGGGATGGGAGCTTGCATTATCAGCATCTTACCATAGCGGAACTTGGTTATTCCCTTATGTTCCCTACCTTTTTTTTCCCATTAATGAAGCTGTAACTTTAGTGAATGCCACTGGATCTAAGAATTACTTGACAACAGTAATTGTCATTGATCAGCATCACAGGGAGAAAACGAGATAGAATGAGCACTGCAGTCTTTTTCAGAAATGTCCAAATGCTGAGATTAATTAGAAAAAATCAACCATTCTGTGATTCTATGAGTTTATGCTAAAAAGTGCTGACTTCCTCAGTATAAAGTTTTATATTAATTTTCAAAGTGTTTTCTTTTTCACATGACATGATCATGAAAATTGCATTAACCAGGTATACAAGTGGGTGAATATTTCCTACCAAAATGACACAAAATAAAATTTTCAAAAGCCTCATACTCCATCTTATTCCTGTCCTAATATATCTTGATCAATTCATTCACCTATACATCTATTTTGAATGTTCCATGCCATATATATTCATCAAGCAGTTACTACGGATACAGTAATTGCTGCTTAGTATGCTCCACAAGGTTTTATAAAATGTTAATTGTCTGTTATTCTTCTTGCAGGTGGAAATACTGGAGATATGGCTCCCTCTTGCAATATAATAAACTCTTTTCCAGTTACCTTGCTGTACTCTGAGACATTTAGAGATATATGCATGGAAACTTAGCCTAGTCACAAATTACATGAAGACATTCTGGATTTCAGTTGCCTCAGGATTTAGAGGTAGCTATATTGGACAACTGTAAAAAATAATATTCTTGTACAAATAGGATTTCATACCTTAGATCTGTATTAGACTGTGAGACAAGTGCATCGTATCAGATTCCTCTGTCCTGGTACAGAGGTTTTCTGGAGAAGAGAGCATGATCATGGTCATGAATTTTACTCTCCTGGTAACAAGGCTTTAAAGGAATTTAAAATATGTCAAAAATTTTCTTCTGACATGGAATTAAGACATACCCATGGCACATACCTTCTGGCCAAAATTCAGTTTAAGACTACATGGATAAAGAGAATCAAACAGCCCTGTCTGGAGGCAATACTGTCCCTGTTAAGGGACCCCTTTTCTATAGACTACATATACAGCTTATTGGAGGAACTGATTCTGAAAGAGCCATAATCAAGGGGAACAGGAGAGACATGAATGTGTGTCTACTTGATGGCTAGTACAAGGACTTGAAAGAACAGCTGGGAAGATGAACACTCTGGGAGGACACCCCCGGGTTAGATAGAATTTAGGTGTCTGTTTTCTTTTGAACAATTTTAGTTTGGGCTTTTGATGAGAAGAAATTTAATCAGCGAAAAAGTGTGCCTATCTAATTGCAAATGTCAAACCCCTTGGACTGCACTAAGGTTATTCCCATGTCCCATGAAACGTGTGAAGCACTGGCATCAGGTCTCAAGGGTCAGTAGTTTTGTGCCTTCAGTCCTTACCTTTTGATCTACAGTACTTTTAAAAGCAGTACAGACGGCAAAGTCTTGCAGAGATTCTCATTTAGGAGAGTAGTCCTTTCTGTCATGCACTGTGACATGGACTCACTCATATAGCTTTAGTGAGGTATAGAGCCTTTTATAATGACCTAAGGTGGGTTCTATGAACAATAGGATCAAAATCAAAGAAAGATTATGTGGGATAATTCAAGATCCACTGCCACTACCATAGAAAAGCGTGCAATGCCCTATGGTTGGCAATATATCTGCGAACTTGAGCAACACATAAATAGGCAGTCCGTTCTTTCACCATCACAAGCATGATTCTTGACACCACTGAGAAAGCAACAGCAGAAGTAACTGCTTTTCCTTAGTATTTGTTTTCTATATCCTCTGAAACTAATTCTATAAAAAAAAGAAACATTGAGACATTATGATAATTCAGATTTATAGAGGAAGACTAAATGGATTCCTATAGAGGAGGAGTTTACATTCTCCAGGCACAAGAATTGCATTTTCCCTACCTCTCATTTTTGGATCTATGTCTGATATCTAAAATGAAATAAATGTATGTTTGTCTCAGCAAAACTTTCAAAAATAATGTACAAGTAATCCGCCGAATTCATTAGTCATACATATGTATTAAAACAAAACAAAACAAAACAAACAAACAAACATACAAAACTCTCAAAGCTAAGGAATTAGCCAGATTAGTACAATCATATTTTGGTTTTATTGAGTTCTTTTGTGTATCAAGGTTGCTGGAGTCCAGGAAAAAAAAAATCAACATAACTGACTTTTCAGCTATTACTTTTTTCAAATATTGCACTTTTGAACTGTGCAGCTTTGGTACAGATCTCAATTGCTGTAATCTAGCAGAACTCGACTTTGTCAGTGCAACAGAGATCAAAATCTGCTTGATAGTTTATACTCACTTGGAATAAATTTAGCCTGCAGAGCTATTACATTTCTTTAGGGAGAAGAGCACACGTTTCTCCTGTTAATGTAAAGGCATAGTGCAAGTGCATGTTTGGCAAACAAGGAAATTTATGTATTTCAATTCATTTCTCTTTTACCTGCCTAGTCAAGGGTATTAGAAAGATCCTTACACTTATATAAAATAAACTTGTCTGAGTATCACTTAGGACTTTTAGACTATTCATTCTTTTCTTAATTCAGAAAATTCAATGCATACATTGTGCCCAGGACATAAAATCTATCTCAACAAAAGAGTAGATTTCTATTTTTGCCTTTGCTTTCTTTCCTTTTTTAATGTTACAAATCATCCATTACTGTGACCTACCTAATCAGCTGTATTGATCTAGCACTTTGGTAGAATAACGGTAGTGCATTAAGTGCTCAACATGGCTTTAAATGATATTCAAATTTAAGGCAATTTACATCACTGATGTGCTCTTAATGCCAAAGAAATAATTCAACATGATGTTAGGTTCAAAGATGTAGCATGAAAAAAGCATCTTTCCTGAAAATACATTCTGGGAACATGTAAAACTTGAAGAGCATCAAAAATCCTTTCCAAATTCATGCAAAATAAACCTGACAAAATTACATTATTTGAAAGGTAAATGAGAAGATATTCTCATGGGTAACATGCTCATTGATTATCCCTATGAATACAGCTCATTTCTGTTAGCAAGAAGTCTGTAAATAGTTTTTCTTATTTTGATTTCTTCAGAGAAGCAATATTCAAAGTGAGTAAGAGTTAACAAAGTTGTATGTATTATGAACTAAAGACAGGCACAGAACAGAGGAAGAATGATAATGAATACTGCGATGAAGCAGTTCAAGGAAGATTCAGGAATTTTACTGTCGTATATTTCCTTCATAATCACAATAATGATCCAATTCTATCCTCCCCAAACACTTTAAATGATTTTTTTGGTGTTTCAGTCATGAAGACTGAAATAGTAAAAAAAAAAAAAAAAAAAAAAAAAAAAAAAAAAAAAAAAAAAAAAAAGCTCCTCTGTTGGAAACAAAGTGTTTCTGTCTTTTTTAAAGTTTTTTTTTTTTTTTTTAATTGATATTCTTATGACAGAAATTCTGTGTCTGCCACAGTTATTCTCCTTAGTGTTTGGTAAGAAACAAGATTCTAATTTCTGCTATTTAGGAAATTTTAGATTATGCTAGCAATATGTAAGTTTTTTTTTTTTTTTACTCATTTTATAAAAGCACACATGCACAAGACATATTATTTGCAACAGTACTCATAGCCAAATGTCTTTGCTTGTCTTCATTGACATTATAACATTTTTAAAAAGTCATTTTCAAGTAAGAGATTATAAAAAGCCTACATATGAATAAATGTTAATCAGTGAACTATTAAATGCATCAGATTAAACTTTCTTGCAGAGTTCCTTTTACCTCCAACATTTTAAGCTTTACTAAACAATACATTAAAAGGAATAAAACACAATAAGTATAAATTTCACACCTTCCTCCTCATACATAAGTTCTCTCAGGCACCATTTATGAGCTCATCAGCATTAAGAGCCACTTCTCTTCCAGGTCACCAGTCCTGATTTTCACACCTGGCTTAGACTTCCTAACCCACCTGAAGGGAAAACAGGATCAGGTTTTCTCAGATTCTTTCTCACTGAATCAAAGAGCTTCAGGTTTTTTTTATCACACATGTTAAATAGATAGGTGGCACCCTTCCTTCCATTTAGGTGTTATTACTTGTTAGAAGGAACATCTGAAATACCTCCCAAAATTTCTTCTTTAGGGCTCCTAGCAGGGATGCAATTTCATTTCCATCAGAATATCTTCTCTCCCAAGGTAAGAAAGCACATTATGAATGTGGAGTGTTCCCTACATGCTTAGAAATGTGCCTTTTTTTTTTCTTCTTTTTTTCCTGTGCTCTATACAGACTTTTCCCAGATGACTGGTGAACGAATACTTTATAACATCTTCTTTGGCTCTGCCATAGCTACTGCCCTTTCTGCAGACATCCATGGCCTTTCTTTTCTGTCTGCTCAAATAGTCCTTCCATTTAACTTTTGATGTCTTCTTTGTTTTTCCTTTTGTTTTTCCTTTTGTTTTTATCTAGATCTAACTACTATTTAACCAGGTAATACCCCCAGATTAAAAAACAAAGAAACATTTTATTTTGTATCTTAACTGATACTTCCTGATCCTCTTTCTTTCTTTACTTACATTTACTTACATATACTTAAATTAGTACAGAAGCAATTCCCTTTCTTGTTATAAAAATATTTTACTGCCTAATATTTAGCTATGGTGATGCCCTTCCTAACCACTATATTTAAATTTAGTCTTCCTTTCCTAAATCTAAGTAATACGGAATAAAGTGGAGGGAGTTGTCAAAAATATGCCCAAAATTAACAAAAAATATCCTCCAAATTCACCAGCTAATTTCCTCTTACTATTCCAGGACATACGAGGAAAAGTAGATGGGAAATTAATGTATTAAGATTCTGATCATGTGTGCTAATCTATTTTTTTAATACTAGATAATTCCCAGATGCTCCCCATAATTACATATCATCAGTTAGTGGTAGCAGAGGAGAAAGGTTTGCAATTTTTTTTTTTTTGTGTTCACATCCCATTGAAACAAGGTCACTGGCTAAACCCAAGGACAACAGCTGGCAGTAAAATTTTCTTCATTCCATTTGAGATTTGTTGCTAGCTAAAAAATAATCATAACATTTTCTTGCTGAGAAATATCTGAAAATTTCCCTATTCTATTATTTCAGGCTCTTTCAGGACATTTGATAAATTAGAGTTTTGCTTTTATTCTTTCTTTTTCCCAAAGTCTAAAAGTGCAATATTTTCAGGGTTTTAATAGCAGATATAATTCTCTACATCATCAGAAACTTGAACTCTACAAAGTAGGCCAAATATGGAGAAAGTGAAATACATCAGTAGACAAAATGGAACTAGACAATAAAACTGATAGATTTCAAATGCACAAAGGTAACCAGAATTACTATGATTTTAAAACAAAAAAAATTAAAAAGTAAATAACTTAAAGGTGATATCCCTGACCTCGCTTTTGCAAGATGTTCTATCTTGTCCTGAGATAGAATTGGCCACCAGACTTCTAAACCTCAATTTAGTCATACAAATTTAAGCAAAGAATTTTTTTTTTCTCATCATTATGTATAGCTTTAACTTGACAGTGCTTTAAACAAAGAAGCTATGCAGTTCATTAATTCTTGCAAATGGTCATTTATATGAGTTATTAGCATATAGTGGAAGATATATGCTCTTCTTAGTACTTGGAGATTAACAAGAATCAGACTCATCAGGATTAATGGCAATTATGAAGGTATATCCTCTGCACTCCCTATTTTACCTAGGTCATAATAACAGCTTATTAATATTAGGACACTAAAGGCAAGTACCTTGTAGATTAATGAAGGTAATTAGTATGGAAAAGAAATGGCTGTGTTTTGACCTTAAAACAACACAAAGCATTAATATACTTAGTGCTTTAAATTCTCTATATGTTCAGAACTCTGTATAAAGCTTTAGTTTACTAAGTCCTTAATTGTTCTTTATTGTCATTCAGTGAGATTCTACTTATCTGATTTTTCTTTGGAGAAGAAAATATTTTGAGACCTAAGGGAGAAAAATGGTGGGGAAAATGCTTGAAGAACAAGATAGGTTCCTTCAATTAAAGGATGTGCAGAAAATTAAGATCTGTAAGTGAGAATGAGTGGCTAGAGGAGGGCTGAGCGAGGAGGGGAAAGTGGAGGGGAAAGTGAAGTGAAGGGATGTTGTGATGTATACGTAGGAGAGGTAGAGAAATTTGGGATGCGAATGTCATAATTAGGTAGAAACTATTTTGAAGAGAAGAAAACGTTTTTTTGAGATTTCTTCATATTAAAATTGTGATGAAATGGTCAATGTATCATCAATCTGCTTTATTGCTTTTGGTCCTGCCTTCTTCTAAGTTTTTTGTCAAGGCAACTGATGACAGAAGCACTTTGTTGGCTTTACCATTAAACATTGCCTTTTTATATCCAGGTATGCCACTTCTCTGCTGTGATCCTAGTCTACAGCTGCATTGAGACCCACATCTTGTTGATGAAAGTTTTACCATTTTTATGTGAAATGGTGAAATTTTTGATACTTTGACCCCTTCTCCTTACCTGAGCATAAGCCTTGTGTCTTTACATCCTTTCTGTCCTTAAGGGCCATAAGAAAAAATGGGAGGATAAGGAATAAATTAGAGACATAAATTAAGAGACAAAACACAGTGAGTAAATCCTATGGCAATGGAAAAGGATGGAGATGCAAAACATCACACACTGTCAGCTTCCTAAGGTTGCAAAAGACATACCCAGTAAAGACACGTGAATGCCAGCAAAAGAGGAACTAGGAGCGTGATGAGGACTCCATACTCTGTGCCCCTTGTTTTCTGTGTTATTGCAAGGACTTTTGACCGGACCACCTAGATACACATACTTTGGTGCCATTGATCATGCAGATATGAGAATCTGAGAGTGAAATTTGTTTAGTTTAAAGCTATAATCACCTTTCCTTTCCCGGGGTTACAAGTGAAAGGCAGGTTACACAGCTACAAGAAAAGAGCCCTTAGCATTTCAAGTTAGGGCATGTACAGCACCAGCACTACAGATCCTGGGCTGTCTCAGGGCTGCCAAATGGGGGTGAATTAGCTCCCTGCCCCCTGACTCTTGCAGTTTAAGCTTCTTATTATTTATAGCATGATATCCATACAGTGCCTCTGTGATTCCGCTCTCCTTCCTCAGCTGTACTGTTGCAGCATGCTGACTGGAATCACTCTTGCCTGAAACAGTCATCTGAGCATACATTATAGACAATATGCCCTGTTCGGCCTACCCATCAATGGTAATGTCTCTTCTGGACATTTTTACTCTAATATCATACCATTAGAGCTTTGATTGCACACATTAGACTCTACTGGAGTGCATTTACTATCTTCAGCATCTTATTCAGCCTCCTTTCTGAAGCTGATGATCAGATTGCACATCTTCTTTGTGTCCAAAGCTCCAAAGGTGAGTGGTTTTCATCCAACGAGTACCTTAACTTTACACACCTCCCCACTATGCTCATCAGGGTTCAATGAAAAAACAAAATGCATTTTGGCTTTGAGTCTGTGCTCTTTCTAGACTTCAAAGGCTAGAACTGCTCTGCAGGTCAATAAGTATTTAGAGATTTATGTTGTCTTTGCACTCTAAAGAGTGCATTCCCAAATTTCTATTTCCATGTGCCAACTGCCTCAGGATTCACAGGTTTCCAGGTGGGTGAGGAATTAATATACATTACCAGGCCCTTTTACACATTTTTGATATGGGTGGTTCTTAAGGGATCTTAGAACATGTGGAAAACCCATATATACTGGATATTGTTTCCTGCCCATTCTCCTTATGCTCCTGATTTCCATCTTTCTTGATCTCTTCTTCTGCAATAAAATGAAATGTTTAAGGTTATTAGAGAATCAATTTGCATAGAAATATGTACAGAGTGGAGGAATAAAGAGGTGAATTCAGCCATGCGTGCCAGAAATTTTGTGTTCCTGTGCATCCGAATGGACCAGTTTTGTGGAGACCCCTCCTGAGCAATAACCAACCAAGAAAGATATCCACCATCAACTGACAACCAGTTGTGAGGGGTTTGGGCTTCAGTGTCCTTGGCAGTTTTAAGCAGTTTCAAGCTTCATAATGTTGGGTTATATCCTTGAGGTAGTTTTCCAATCACCCTTTTACCAATGATCTCCTCGGAGAGAATTGCAATGAATACAAAGATACCTCCTCCTGGCATAATTCATTAATTGCTTTTTCCATGCCCCACCCCTAGGATTAATGGGAATTGGTGTATTAGCAGTTTGGAAGCTGACACATGGGAGTTCTCCTCCAAAATCCAGTTTGTCCTTGACCCACTGTGAAGTACTAACTTGTTCCCTTACAGGGCTGGATAGGGCCGGCACAGCTTCCTCCTCCTTCCCACTCCCTCTCCAGCAGAGTATTTCAGTCCTATTGCTCAGTTTTGTGTTATCTAGAGTCAAAATTCTGGATCTTCGCAGCATCTTTATAAAGACCCCTACCTTTTCTACTCAGGCCAGAATATTTAATATATTGCCTTCATACCTAGGGAAAAGCTATGCTGTAGAAGGGCAAGTAGTTCAGTGATCCCTGAGCTGGGTTTTGTTTCCCATAACCTCACGTTTTTCTCTGTGATTGTATTTTTCTTACTGCCCGTGTTGTTATTTATAGACTGGAATGTTATTTATAGACCGGAATCAGTGGGTTCTGTTAGCTTACCTATCTTGTTCCTATAGCCTGGAACCCTATATGACTCCTACATAAAAAAAAACTTCTCTTTATTCTTGTCCTAGGACAATTTGTCTTTCTTTATGATTTGAATCCATTTTTTTTTTTTAAGTGTGTTTCCTTTACTATTATCTTCCATAAAAAAAAAAAAAAAAAAAAAAAAAAAAAAAGAAAAAATTAATTGCCTTTTTGTCTTCCACGCAGGAGTTTTTAATGTTTTCAAATGATATGTGAAGGCTGTAGTTTGTAATACCTCCTGAAATTCTCGACTTGCATATAAGACTGACTTGTTTCTCAAGAGTTCTGTGCATTACATCCAGTAACAGAGTCCATCCTTAATGTTGTGAGCAGTGACAGGGGTTTCACTCTTTGCTCTTTCTCCTAAACGTAAATTTAGCTCGGCTCTATATATAATTTAAATTCTTGCTTCTGTTTGCACATGCTTTGTTTACTTTAGGAATCCCATTTGTTCTTTTATCTTTGTCTGGCATGATGTCTTTGTTTCTATGTACTGCTTTTTGGGCTCTGCCTCTTATGGAGAAAAAAATAAAAATAACCTCTGTAACTGATTGCTTTCCACCACCTTCTTGCTGATGGTCAGTAACAGGAGACAAATGCTTTACGTCGAAATTCACATTGTATATAGAGACCAGCTGCTTAATGCTGCCTCTGGAAAACTCCTTTCCTGCTCCCTCTCCTTGGCTGTGTGCAGCTGCCCAGTGGTTTCACCAGTTGTCCAGTTATCTCTTCTGCATTCCCATCACAAACTATTCAAATCTGGTCTTTATAGTGGGGAAGAGTTGCAAAAGAAGGAAAGGAGCCTATTAGTTGTGGTTTTCACATATCACTTATGTTTTTGACTTTTCACCTCCCATTCGTGATCTTGCTGTTTAATTAACCTCGATAGGATGCAGTATCTATGCAGATGTCAGCAGAAGGTCATGTGTGGGTAGAAACTGCCTGCAGGGGTAATTCAAGATTAAGGATATATCTACATGAGACCTTTACATTGTAGGCTACCTTTTAGATTTTTCTTTTAATACAAAAATCACCTAGGTGTCTGGTGCTATAAACTAATTCAAAATATCACTAATTGAAAGGACAAGGTTATGCAAGAGCTAATTTATGATGTTGCTGTTGGGGATAGTTTATATGTTTTTACTGCTAGATTTGTTACCTTTGGGGCAATATTTACCCTAATACAAGAACTGGCCATCTTCAAGAGCACATGTTCCATTTTGAAGTTTTCATCAGGATGAAATTTCATTATATTTATTCTTCTCTCCTCGCTCCCCCCTGAGAATATCCATTTTACTTGTATGACTAAATAAATAAATAAATAAAAAAAAACCCGCTGAAGGTGATTACTTGTTTTCTAGACATTGACCATAGCAAACTGAGCAGTGAGAATTAAGCACATTGCAATTGTTGGTAATAGTTGAATGGTTTCTCCACTCCCCACATTGCTCTTTAAAATGAATAGAGAATGTGATTGTAATAGATATATTCTCGCTCCAGTGAACTAAGTAACAATATCAATCTTAGATTGCCTGATGAAGGTAGTCCCTGGATCTTATGAGTGCTGTAAGTTGTTGGAATCATTTCTTCTGTTGGAATTTCTTCTGCTGAAAAGCTCAGACTTGTTGGTACAGCAGTTTAGCAAGTGTAAAAGTCAGGCACTGTTTTTAAAAGATGGTATCTAAGGAATGGGCTGGGGTAGGAGTAGGGGAGCAAAGTCTGCAGTGACAGCTCAGGGTTTCCTGCTTGTAAGTACAAGTGCTGGTTAGCTAAAGGTAACTCTCCTTTGCCATTTGAGAGGTTCTGATGTGTGGAAAAAACATCCACCCAAGAATAAAATGAGACCTGGCAGGTCTCTCTCTCCTGAGACCTAGCAGGATTCTCACAGTCTTCTGCATAGTCACCTGGAGGTGCAATGCCCTACAACTCTCTGCAAGAACTGATGGTGGTGATGATCAGGCAATCCATTTGCTCGCATGGGCAATGCAGTCAAGAGAGTCTACAGAGCCACGTAGCTCTCCTTAAATCTGACAACTGGATCTGTCAAGCTGAAGAGCTTCTTTTACCCTACCATCCTAAACTTGGATGTCAATCTCTGGCTGACTCTTACAGCACCCCATCCCTAGGATGATCATTGAACTATTGTGGTAGCCTCTCAAAACAGCTGTGTCTGTTCAAAGAAACTGTTCAAATACCTGCAGCTGACAAAAATAGGTGAGACTTAGCATCAAGAATAAACAAAACATGTTCACACATTGCTCAATCATGTATGTGGAAGATTTCTCCTAGCTATGATGGGGAAACTAAAATGCAGGACCTTATAAATATCATTTGCAGATTTTGTCCTCATCTTCATAGACTCTTTCACAATCTTTGATGTATTCATTTCATCTTCCACTATCAATTACTGCGTTCATACTTCAGGTATGTGAGAAATGCTAGGCTAAGGCATGATATAATGCAGACCACATTTGCAAGATATTTTTGATGGTGGCTTGCATTAAAATGCATCATGCAGATTGGAGCAGAATATGAATCTATATATGCTAATTGCCAAAAGTAATCAAAGACCTAAAAGAAAATTGAGCTTAAGTAAGGGCATGAAATTTAATAATTAATTTTGCCAGTGGTGTCGATGCTTTAAAAAAAAAAAAAAATAAAAGTTCCTCAGGCAGGCACCTGTCGTAATGTCACTTAAACAAATTCGGCTGCAGAGGTTATCAGATCATGAAATACCTCTGGAAAGACCCAAACTTATGAGAAGATTTAAACTTCATCCCTTTTAGAGTTTTAATAGATAAAAAATGTTATTGTGAGGAATCTCATGTTAACTGCCATCCGTATTCATGTCTTACCCTCTAGCACCTTACAGTCAATGCCTGTAGCTTTCCTTGGGGGATATCTCAAATTTTTCACATTTGCTTTGACATATGGTGACATAAAAGTAAAAATTGACAAAAAAAAATGCATAACATGGTAGCTTCTTTCCTTTTGGAGTCGGTCTGTATTTCAATGTATTTCAAACAAGTTTTGATTCTCCAGTTGTACTCCCCAGTTCTCCACAAAAAGGTTACAGAGTGATTCAGATGCTCATATGAAGCTGGCTAGTATGACAAAGGACCTAAAAGAGTTGCAAGTTAAAATATTGACTGGTGACCAGGACAAGCATCTCATTTTCTACTTGCAAATGATTGGAAGACAAATAGGAATTATCCATTTTAAGTTTTCATCATATGAAATAATTTCTTGCTCTCTTGCTGTCCAACTCTATCGCACTAGAACTGCCTATTTTACTGAATTCTGGTTGAAATTAAATCTGTTAGTGCATTTTGTCACTTGTTATTTTTATGGCACTCAGTTTAAGCTCACTGCTCTCTTTATGGTACTGTTAATAGTCTCAAAATGGATTTAATATCACTCAGAACATACCACAGAGGTGGCCTTGGTGTTCCCTTTTTATTAAGTGGCCCCACTCAGACCAGTGCATATGGCAACTCGTAGGTTGCTGCTGAGTGTGTGTATTTATCGCATCCAGCCCATCAACTTCTCTGCTGTGGTTGCAATACGTAGCATTGCAGTTTTACATCAGCTTAAGTCAAGCTAATTGCACACTGCTGCAGAAAATCAGTGTTCTCCTTTCACCCCACGAACACATGGGGAAGTATAGATGGAGTGATGGCGACTGTGGTGAATCCCAGTTCACTTATTTAGCTGAAAATTAACCCATGGAACACACTGAGCTCAAAACGAACCTGGCACGACCACCCTCAACCTCAAAGGAGACAATAAAGAGGGAAAAATGCAGATTTGAAGACTGTTGGACCATCCCTTTTGGAGGCAGTTGGTTCAAGCTGCCTGCGCAGCCTCATTCTAAGGTTACACCTGTATCCGGCACAGACAACATCTTTCTCTCACCTCGGGGCCAGCTGGCATAGCTGGCTCTATGCTGTGATCCTTCTTAGGTGTTGCAATCTGTTTCATGCTTTCATTTGTCTTAATTCAGAGGTTTGGGAAAAATAGAAAAACAAAGCCAAACAAAACAAACTGCAGTCACAAAACTAGAGAGAAGGTTAGCCAGTCACTCATATTTAAACATTTTCCTCTACTCCGGGTTTTTTCTTTCTTTTTTTTTTTTGATCAGAAAGGAGCAGATAGGTTTTACAGACCTACACTGCAAGTACTGAAGTGGTCCTTCATCTGTTTTCTCTTTTGCCAGTTAAATGAGGAGCCCAAGGATTGCTTTATATAGCTCTTCCTAAATTCTGGCTAGCACCTTTATCAGCTTGGTATCTCTGAGTAGTGATACATGAGTGTGGTTGTTTGCTTTATGGATTCTTGTTTGATTAATGGGTCTTTCTTCTGCTTAAAAATACATGTCTTTTATATTCTGCAAACAAGAAGTCCTGAATGGCCATCTGTATTCAGTTCTCATCACAGTTTGCAGCAGGTAGTTAGCTTTCCCGTGACGTCTGTCCGTACGCATTTGCAAAGGAGGAATAAAAAACACATCTTGCAGGAATGGAGGGCAAAACCTCAGGCATGAAGCCCTTTATTTCCGCTAACCTAGAATAAAGCACACCTTTTGGGAACTCTCCGCTAAATTCATCCTGTTGAGAGTGGCTTTTTTAAGCAAGATAGAGAAGAGCATGAAGGAAAACAGGGCTTTTTGTCACACATTTGCATACAATATTATGAATGGTTCTTTTGCAGATAGATAAAGGCATTTAGTTCCAGCTAGAATGGACCCCAGTGATGCCTTAGGTACCTGCCAACACCGGGATCAGAACATCTGCGGTGCGATAATGCACCTCTTTGCACTCGAGGCTCCATCTGCACACAAACACGAGGAAGTTTGCTGAATCTCCCGCATTAGGATTCAAGATCTCTTTTTGCTCCCAGGCCTGGAATTAGAAGAATACCAAGAGTCCCAACAGCAGTAAATGACTTTTCCATAAGCGTTGTTTTCGTTACATCTTACTGACTTGAATAATACTTCAGAAGAAAAGTTCAAACCTGCAGCTTCTCCCAGCCTGGTCCCATAAAAACATCACATTTGCAAAGACAGTAAAAAATGAACAAATTGCTTTTTTTATATTGGGGTTTAGGGAAATTGGATAAATCTGAGTTTGGTTTCAATTTATAGATCAAGGAACAGTGGAAAATGCATAAATAAACACAGCTAAAGTTCACAAAGGTTATTAAAAATTTATACCCTGTGACAACGCTTTTAATACTGTAGCCATCTGTGCTTGTCAGCCTAAGAGCTTTGGTAGACTTAGCAGTTTTAAGAAGCCAGGCTACTTTTATGTGTTTCAAAATCTAAAAAATAACCTAACTAAATAAATAAATAAGATAAATTTGTAATTTAGAATTAGCATAGCTGAAATAATGTGGCTTTCACATTCAGTCATCATGAAGAGCATTATCATAATAAAGACTCATAAGCACTGAAAATACTGGCGATATCTAGTTAAGATAATTTACATAAATATTCCATTATCTCTAGTCTTCATTAATTCACTTAATGGCAATATTGACATGTGGAAATTCTGACAAAAGCCCCTTTGATTAATAAACTTTTATGTGCAGGCTGATTAAACATATTGTGAGACATGTCTTCCAATAACAGCTAAGATTGTCACAGAAAATATATAAGGTCACATTTTAGATGTATTTAAGTGTAGTTCTTGTAATGCTTATATACTGCTATTTTTGTGTGAATTTTCAAAAATAGAAAATCTTGCAGCAGACTAGTTGTTTGACTTTTCAGTAGTCAACCCTCTAAAACAGCTAAGAGAAATTGAATGTTTTAGGCACGGGGTTGAAGTACTATTTAAATATTTAAATCCTTTTTGCAAGCCCTCTTTTTGCCTTCCCAAGGTAGTCCTAAAGATGCAGTATATAAATGGTCTTTTTCAAACATCCTGAGCAACACTTAAGGTCCCATTTGCAATTATATTAATAAAATTTCAAAGAATGAAAGAACAGTCAGGCATGTCCTAAGGTGTTCAACGACAGTGCTCAGCACTTTATTTATCACAGCTCTTACAGTAACACTTGAAGACCTCCCTTTCCCAGAGCTAGTTGCCCTTTTAATCCATGTGTAGTCCATGAATTTCCTTTTTATTGATTTTCTGTGAATTTTTGTGGGCTTTTTACAATCAACAAAACTTGAATGTGGCTTCTTGATGCGAATGTTTTGGATCTTTGGATCTGCAATGGATCTACCTCCCCCGGGAGAGCCATCATCAGGACACTGCAGTGCTGACAAGCTAGGTCTAGATTCATACGATGTTTAGAGGACCGTATGTGCCCCTGTAGGGGTTCAGCATTAGGGTCTGACAGGTATTACCAGTAACTGCAGCCAGCAATTTAAATTCCTAGTGTTGAGCATTTACAAGGCCACTTACCTCCATCTACTGAGCAAATTAACCCTGGCTTATACTCAAGTCCCATCAGGATTCTCTAAATAAGCATTTTCTTGGCTTCCGCCATGGGTGCTATGCGTATACTCAGAGCATATCCAGACTATACATGGCTGGATAAAATAGGGTCTTACTCGTTCCTTTTTTGCTTGTAATTAACCACACGGTCAGAGTTCCCATGCAGAATATGTAAGACCCACATCCAAATTTACCTTGTGTCCCATAGAATTTAACTCTGCATTTCCGTGCTTCCCAGACATTTGCCATGCTGCCATTTGCTTGGCTGGATGCATATATTTGCAGCCATCGTGCAGTTCAAAAGATTAAGTTAAAAATTAAAATAAATGAAGATGATCAATAAAATAAGATGCAAAGAGGAGAGGGGAAGATGTGATTTTGCAGATGTAAACGATGAATAGAATTCATTGGTCATTCCTTCCTAGAATAGGAAGGAATTTAAGACAAATAGCAAACAATAATTGAAACAATACACTGATAACATAAGATGGATACTTTTGGCTGCTGCATTGCATTGTCACCTCCTTGGTCTTTGGGCAGTTGTCATATAAAAGAATTGAGAGTCCTGCCTTTTTTGCATTTCATTTATAGCCTACATGATCTAGCTACTTTTGAAGCTGCACCACCTTTCAGTACCCTGTGTCCCTTTTGCTATGCCTCACAATACTGTGGTCCCTGTTGTGCAACATTTAGTTTGGTTTCTCTAAAAAAAAAGGCCCATAAGTTCATGCAAGGGCAGTGCAAAGTGCAGGCATCAAGTGCAGACACTAAAGATTTATGTCAAAAAAAAAAAAAAATTGGTGTTGCATACTAATCTCCGAATGTATACATACACTCAAGGGATGAGGCATCCAATCTAGCCCTAGAAGGACCATGTTTCATTACATTAATCCTTAGTCTCCTTCAGTCCCCAAGGTATAGAGTTTGGGAGTGTAGTCCCAAGCACAGAGAAACAGGTAGCAAGTCTTTCTAACCCCCAGCAGCACCCTGCAAAACTATGCAGGTTTCTTTGAGTCTTATTTTAAAGGATACAACATTGTTTAGGAGAGCTTAGACACTTTCTCCAGGGCTGTGAAATGAAGCAGAAAGCAAAACCACAGAAGCTTAGAGAGGATAACCCTACAACTGCTGCTGATCAAAGTATCCAGACACATAATACTCAGATTTTCGTTGCTGGACCAACGTTTGGAAGAGAACGTAGCAATATATCTGTGGCGTATGCTAAATTGCCTCATAATATCCAAGTAATATTGTGTTTTTTCTGCCTTGAAAGCATTTGCTTATCCAACAATGTGAGTAAATGTCAAAAATATAGAGGCTGTTGTAGAAACTGCAGGTCCACTAAATATATATAATTCTAATGACACTCACAGAATGTTCAAAAATTATACTATTAAGAGTTTTTGGATACCTTGGCATAGCCATACGCTCTGTAGTGTTGTGCAGAGATACTTCATATACGTAGCCCCAAATATTTCGGTTCAAATAAAGCCCTGGCGTAGATCAGTTTAAGCGGATTATGCTAACGAGCAGCTCCAAACAGGGGTAGGTGACAGCTGACCTCCCCCAGAAATCTTAATCTGTGACGACGACACAGCATCCTGGAAAATTCAGGCATTGCCTATGACATAATCCCTATTGGGGTTTAAGTTCCTTATCCTTTTCTTCTCTCTTCAGTTATTCTGAATATTGAAACAGGGCAGACTAAATACACCATGGTCCTCTTGTGAGGTAGCAGGGATAGTGATCTTTCACCACCATGCATCCGAAATATGCATGAAATTAAGCAAATCACTAAAATGTATTTTGTGTGAAGGCAGGGAATAAACAGGCAAAGAGCATTGGCTTTTTTTGTCCTTTCCTCCTGTTCACCGATAGATGGTGGCAAAACTCCTTCCTTATCCTGGTCTCAGGCCTGTGACTGTATCAAGGTGCTTCACTGCTTCCCCAAGCCCTTTTCACCCTCTTTTTGTTTTCTGAATATCATCAAGTCCTTTTCTGAAACTAGTCTCACTGCTTTTTCACGTTTTTATTATTAAAATCCATTGGAATTTTCAACTTCATTTGAATCTCCTTTTCATGTATTGCTCTGCCCTCCTCTCTTTCCCAAGCAGAGCAGGGGGAAAGGTATGGTGATTAATCCCTTTAGATGTCTTGAACCCATGGGGGATTGCTTCAGGGATAAGTAACACAAATTCCATGACCTAAGTATGCAAGGAGCCAGGAGAGTTAGTTTAAATATCCCCTTCTGGCATTAGAAGTCTGTGTGCATCTGAAAAAAAGTCTTCTTGGATTATAGCTACTGCCTTTCAAAATGAAAGCATTCTGAACCGGGTTACAACAGAGTGAGTAAAAGCCCAGTTAACAGTATTACACAGCATTACACAATTTTCACATTAAAGAACAAAGCAACAGGACTTTAAAAATGAAAAATTCTTCCATACAGCAAAATGATAGTTCTGTTTTCCTCAGGGGGACTCATTGGTCTCATACAGAATGTTAAAGAATCACTGTGCAAAGTTTTACAGACATCTCTTAGGAATATATCAATATTCACTTAATCACTAAGTTTGATCATCACTTCCTGCAATTCTGTTCCCTTTATCTCTAATCCCTTTTTAATTTCACTGGACCAATATAGACTTTTGGATGCAACATGGCAAAAACAGCTTCCCACTGTAACAGTTTGACAGTAGCTCAGTAACTAATATTTGGGGAAGATATTTTTTCAATAAGCTCAGAGGCTGGATAGATTTTCCAGGTTTTGTCAAATTAAGAAAGAACAATACTGGAGATATAGGAATAAAAATCTTCGATATACATAATCAAATACATCAGATGATGGAGAATAGTAGAAATAACAATAATTGCTTGATAAATATATTACACTGCAATGTCATAATGTCATAAATGTCACCGTGCTTTTGTACAAATCTGAGCCCTCAAATTTCTTCAAGTCTGCAAGGCTGTTATGGAGCTATTCTATTAAAGGATAATGCAGAATCAGAAGCTCCTCATTCTCCTGCTATGAGGGGAATCAGCATGATTAGGCCTGATTTATTAATTTATGGAGAAGACCAATCAGTCGGAATGCCATTAGATCTATTAAGTAATGAGCAGTCAAGAGAAAATAGATGTGGCAGGGCATTCCATTACTGACAGAAAAATAAATAGGCATAATGAGTTGAAAGATCACAATTCCCCTCTCGCCCCCCATATTTTTCCCCCTCTCTCTGTGGTATCATTATGTATTTGTTTTTGCTAACGATGAAGAAGACAGCTGGAGGTGTATAGGCATGAGCCAGTTAGAGGTTAAAAGCCTCAGTAAAAAGCAGCTTTTACAACAAAAATGCAAGATTTTACCTTGTCGCAAATGTGGTCACAGGTGGCAGCTCGAGGTGCAGTGACCACTGAATGACTGGATGTTGGGGTTCAGGGTCCAGAAAAAGGCTAGAGGAGCAGGGACTCTGGGCTTCAGAACAGGCTTAGGCTCAGGTTAACAGACTTTGTAGGCTAGGAACAAACCATCCTGCTCTTAGGAAGACTAACAACATTCACAGAAGGGCTGCTTGGCTAAGCAAGTTGTTTCTTAATGAACTAATATGCAAATGTAAGTGGAAACAAGAAGTGAATACAACAGACAGCAGGGAAGGAGGAATATAAAAGCCACCAAAGGATGAAATCAGGAAGGCCAAAACCAAAATGAGCTAAAAGTTCAAGGAACATCTGCGCAACATGAAGGAATTATGTAAGGAATTATGTAACATTTACAGGAGTGTGATGTGTTCAGACCCATATGGACAAATGAGATTCACCCAAGGCCCTGATGTGGTTGCAAGAGCCCTAGCTCCCATCTTCAAAATTATTCTTGTCAGGAAAAGTGTATCATGACAGAGAGAATGCTAGCAGTATGCCTGTCTTCATAAAAGGCAAGGAGGAGGCTCTGGGCTCTACCCTATGGTCCAGAAGGGATACATCCGAAGAGGTTAAGAAACCTGAATGATGTCCTCATAAGGCCACTTTGCCACCTTCGAAAGACCACAGAGATCAGGGAAAATCCCCGATGGCAGGAGAAAGGCAAACGTTGCACCCATCTTCAAAAGGGACAAGAAAGATGATCTGGGGAACTCCAGGCCTGGCTGCCTCACTTCAGCCCCTGAGACAATCATGGAGCAAGTCCTCGAAGGAGAACAAAGTGATAGGGATTAGTCAGTATGGATTTACTAAAGGTAAATTATCCTGACCAGCCTGATTGCCTTCTATGGCAAAATGACTGCCCAGGACCTACTACACAGATGAGGGGAAAGCAAAGGGCCTGCAATGTATCTGTTTTGCTAAATCTCCCACAGCAGTCTCCCTTATAGGATGTGGAAGTATGGATTGGCCAGACCACTAGGTGAGCTGACAACTGTCCAGATTGCTGGGTTCTCGAAGTAGTGATCAATGACTAAATGCCCCCTTTGCAGCTGCTAACAAGTGGGGCAAGGATCAATACTAGGCTCAATTTTGTTCAATATGTGCATCAGCTACCTAGATGTTGAGAAAAAGTGATTCCTCAGTAGAACTCTGGATAGTTCAATAACTAGGCAGAAAGAGATGGTAAATGAATAGCAGACCTTCAGTTCAGTGAGACCTTCCTAAAATAGAGGCTTAGGTCACCAAGGAAACCTTGAAGTTTAACAGACAAATGTGTGAAAGTCTACCCCAGGACATAAGCCTACGCATTGGTACAGACCAGGAATTAACTGCTCTGCTGAAAAGGATCTGGGATAACGGTGTACGTGAAGAATATGTTTTCATTGTGAATAAGGGAAGCAGGGCACTGGATTGCGTTAGATGTGTGGCCAACAGAAATGTGTGGCCACAGACCATTGCTGAAATGCATGTAAATTTCAAAAACCGAGATAAAGATCATAGAAATTAAATTCTTCAGGTTCTCTGGTGGATCGAAAGATGAACAATACCCAAAGAACTGCAGTCTTGCCCCTGCCAGGACAGGTTTGTGTACCAAGGTTCTTTAGGAGACAACTCTGATCATCTCCATCAACATCTTTGTATGGGAGAGGCCAATAACAAAACGTACAGCAAGAACAAGGATTAAAGGGTCAAAAGTTTGTTTGCTTTTGTTTTTGCTTTTTCATGGCAGCATTTTTAATAAACCAAAACAGATTCCCTGTAAAAGGATTCATTACCAAACCCTGGGAGAGTTTGGTATGTGACACATGTTAATCTTCCATTATACAATACAGACTTTACAGAATGTGATGGAGCAACAATCAGCACGGCGAGACTGGATGCAGGGAAGCATTAGACTTTCTGGAGAAAAAAGGTGGCATCAATTTGTTTCCTATAATGGCATAATAATTTGTGTACCTGAACTCACATATACTGAAAACTGTCATACTATTGTTTAATCACATATAGTGCCTATCACTGTGCTATAGCCAAATCAACATAACTACTGAGAAAAAAAATGCATCCATGTTTTAGTAGTCTTCTAAATAAAGTCCTTACCACAAATATTTAATATACCTCATGAGTATAACTGCAGAGAGAGATGATGAAATCTGTGATTTTTTTATTTATTTTCACTTTTATTTTGTTTGACCTAGGGAAGATTTGCTAGTTTTCAAAGACCTGACATCCATGTATTTGCTACCATTATATTCCATTAAGAGTAAGATCATATTATTTAATATCATATGTACATTTTATTTCTACATCTTCTACATCTGACTTCTTGCCTTTGAATTTGTGTAGACTTATTAGAGATTTGATTATCCTTGCTTATCCTGAAGATATCCTTCCAGGCCTTGTACAGGTATAAGGCTACCTGTTTTCTAAGTTTTGCCACGAATGAGCCACACAAAAGCTATACCAGTTTTGCTCACTATTTTTTCTTACATCAGGTCCAATTTTTCTATTCAAACTATGTATAAAGAAATTATGCTGTCTCTTGACAACAGTACTTACTGTAGCATTTATATAAAAGTAGCTCAATGGAAGTTAGGGTTGGGAAGGCAAATAAAGCCTATGTAGGAGGAAGAAAGTCAGATATGTATTTTAAAAGCTCTTTAAGTGTCTGAACACAACCGAATTAATAGCAAGTATGTGTTCTTATTTGTTTGGATAAGAAAATGTACATGAGTGAAAGAGCCACTGGCCATTTCACACAGATCTGTCACGATAAGACATTTTAAAAAGCATCAGAAATGTACAGCTGAATATACACCACAAAAAAATTGCTGCCTTTAGGTGTTCTGCAATGTTTTGTGGCTTTCTCCCCCTAAAACCTAATGTGAACTACTTAACCCAAGGTTCACAGCATTGAATTACTGCTCTCACCTTAAGTAGCTCTAAAAGCATCAGTATTCTGTGAGCTGTACCTACACATTAGAGAAGTGATGAGAAAGAAAAGATAAGCAATCTACATTTCAAGTAATGAGTAACCTGTCCCACACTTTATTTTGAAATCAGATTTTTCCCCCAACAATCAAGAAAGACTTCATGTATGAAATAGATTTTTTGCAAGCAAATCATTTCAAGGTCCTACTCTGATTAAGTAAACAAAATTAAAGAACGCTATGTAGAAAGGTGTATGTGTAGACATGAATCTTGCCCAAATTCTTAACATTTCTTATAATTAGACAGAAACTCATTCTTCAGTGATGATAAAATAAGAGATTCAAGGTGTCTCCTGTGGTCAGTTGCACATACTGCTTGCTAATCCTTGAAAAGATGCTTGGGGCATCAAACCCTTCTGCACTGCCAAGCTGTTGAAACCAGCTGATGCAGCCACAAACCCACTAGTAAAGTTCAGGAGCTCATGTTTACATTTATATTTACCCAGTTTTGCAACAGTAAAGATTTTAGCAGCACTGAGCATTCACTGCAGAGAAGTTGAATGCTCAGCACGTTCTGATAATCAAATACAGGTATGCCTAAATAAAGAAGTAGACACCCCACAAGAACCTCATTTGAACTTTTGACCACAGTTTTCAAGTAAGCCACATTCTTGTCTTCTTAATAACGTTTAGAAGAGGAGTGAATGGGTGTCTGGCTCATCTTAGTGTCTTGCTAGTTTATGCAGGAGAAAAAGGTCAATGTATTCATCTCTGAATCACAGCAATGGAAAAAAAATGCAGGGATTTTCTTGCATTGTTGGATTTGCATATGTCCTTGGGGAACAGACCTCCATGTGCCAGCTGCAGGCTTGTCTGCCGAAACTAGCTAGCTTTGTCTGTTAATACGCAGCTTGCTTAGAAGAAAAGGCCAAGGCAAGTTGTAATAATTGCAATTTATATTAATTGCATCCCCGAAGTTACATAGTAGCCATTCAAAAATAGCTGTCTATATCAAAGGCTGTGAGTTGTGAAAATGGGACAGTATTCCAGGGGAAGGCAATTATAATAAATATTTTTTAACATAATGCTGACATTAATTAGATATACTGTCAGTAGTACTCTTGTTTGGGGTTTGTTTAGCCTTCTTAGCACAGTTAATCTGAGAATCTGAAAGATATTTAAGGCCATTAATAAATTAAACTTCACAGAAGCACTTATAGTTTTCTCCTGGCTAATATTCAGATGATTGAAAGTTGCAGAACCTGGAATTTGGGGCAGAACTAGAAAAATCACCTCTAATGTTTCCTTCAGTACTTATTAACCAAGAGTAACTAGCACATACTCCTGCACCCAACGCTGGTACCCATCTTCACCTCTCTGAATTCAGATTGTCTTTGTAATCTCTGTGTACCAAGGGTATAACTCCAATGGAGCAGATCCTGTCAGCAGCACTTTGCCAGACAAATCCAAACAAGATCACCGAAAAAAAAAAAAAAAAAATCATTAGAGCTTTATTTACTTTACACTTTTTCAGAGGGGGAAATAAATATGAGACTTAAATTAAAAACTAGCAAAAATCTTTCCTTGGTGTTGGTTTTATCCCAGTCTTGTTAGGAAAGTGCTTCTTCTAGACTCACATGAAGCAAACAAGTATACTAAGACTTATATATTAATGCAAGTCACAAAGCTATGCTAAAAACATTCTCTCCAACATGATTACATTGATTTCTTCCTGCTCATTTTTTATAACTGGACTAAATCTATTTCTCAGTCATGCTGTATAAACATTTTTGTAGTAAAGAAAGTTTTAGATACATAGTTAGAGATCACATTTTTCAGCAGAAGATAAAAGACTGTTTTCAAAAAAGATAAAAAACTATAATGATAGGAAGGTTAATAAATTGATCTCAATTTTGTACAAATAACATATTTCAATTTCAAAATGAGCTCTGATATATGGCCACTGATATATAACAGGCCATAGTATTTTATACAGTACACATCTGTAGAGATCAGAAATTGTTTTTTGACCAAAGTATTCAGTGCAAAAAGGCATCAACATTTAAAGTAAAGAAAAGCAATGACTCCACCTTTGCAGTGTGTTCGAATAGACAGTTGGACTCGCTGTTAAATTTTATGTGTAGGAAAAACAAAAAAATCTGCTTTTACCACCCAGTAGAAGTGGCTGGAATATTTTCAGTGAGAATATCTGATTGAACTGTGTGGTTCTGTCACCACAGAAGTAGGTCGCAAGCCTGTGTCGGCTTTGATGGAGCATATCCTGAAGTCCTGCACTCTGTTCGTTTCTGCACAGAGAGATGGAGCTTTAAAGTTCCTGGGACTTTCCATAGGAACAGAATAGTTCAAGAACTTTCTACTTAGGAAAGCATTCTGATATCTATTCATCTCAATTTTGGCAGCTGTGACAGTTTTTGCTCTGCACAGCTTAGATGCAATCAGCCCATCTAGTTTCAACTATGAGTTTTTGCCATTTTCTCTTCTAGGGGAAATCCTGGAGCTCAGTACTGGAACCAAATTTTCTTCATGTAAATAAATATTTCATTAGTAGGAATTATTCCTCCTTTAGTGACTGAAAAGTTAAAAATTTTCTTTGAAGATGTCATCTTGGTTACTATTGTAGTGAGTGGAGAAAGGCAAGTGACTCCAATGATAGATTTTTTTACCTCTTTCTTGACTCTGACTGAAAAACTTGGACAAGCAGTTTAGGAAAAACATCTAACTTGAGCTCTGTGAAGTATTCTGATGCTAAATCAGGATATTGGCAGATCGATATTTTCTGATAGAAAATGGAATGATGCTTTTTTACCTCTCAGAACATCATACTGCAGGTTTTGCATGTTTTTTTTCCTCCTCATGGTTTTCTATTTGAGGAGATGTATAATTGAATTCAGGCCTCATAAAGACAGGGGCAGAGAATTAGTGCACTGTCTATATGTGGAGGATCAGCGTGTTACACAGCAAATACTGTGCTGCTGTTTTACCCAGCCCCTTTGCTGCTCCCGCTGAATTAGAGCAGTAGTATGGCACACTGCTGGAAATTAATGAGCCAATGGCAGGCTACCAACTAAAAGCTGATAAATATTGTTTGTTCTGTCCAGTTTATCGCATGGCCACTTTTATCCATCTAAAAATATCACCAGTTACCAAGCTCTTGATAAGCTGTGTCTTTTCTTCGTCTAACACATTATCCCAGTTATCACATTTTGATTAACCACAGGATATTCAACCATCCTGTGTAAATGTGTGTCCACATATGATTGGGCTGAACATTCAAAGGTGATTCAAGAAAACCAGACAAAGTTAGCGAATGCCAGACTACCTCATTGAAATCAGTTGGCTACAAGACTTGCTGCAGGCAAAGCACTCGTCTGCCTCAGTCCCAGTAGAGTTCAATCTTGCATCATGCAAAACCTGTTTAAAGAATTAATTTAAATTATGTTTGACTTGAGGTCTGTAAAGCTGCATGGTCTGTGGTTAAAATATTGTACTTACCCAAGGCCACTGTCTGCTCCTAAAGAAATGCTCTAAATCTGTGGGCCCAACTCTGGATCGACTGTTGCTTTGCACAATGAATACAAAGAAATGTTCTCTCTTAGTAATAAATATGATTCTAAAATAAACCAACCAACAAAAAATGAAAAAGTGCATAACATAAGTTTGTCTACCGAGCTTAGAGGTAAGCCAATGATTGCTATGAGTAAAAAGTGATAAGATATTACTATAATCTTATAATTCAGAGGGGAATAGGAAAGAATCATAGGGTACAAGTCACTTTTCAGCCCAAAGTAATAGCATTTTTCACCTTATAAGTAGAATTGCTTTTGTACTGTCTGGAAAAGTGCAAAATGTGTCTGAGAATATTCCGGGGCCTTTTCCTTGAAGAATCAAGAATGCAAAGAAAAAAAACCACCCCAAACTTATCAACTGAGTTTATAAGAAGATATAGAGGACAAAAGCTGAATGGATATGGACTTTAATTCAGGAACCTGGATGACAGCAACATTTTTATATTATTTGTAATTTTTTTTGTTCTCCCTATTAAAATCTCTGAATTTGTCCTCAGCATGTTTAATTATACTGCAAATCTTAATCCTAGAATGTATATGGTAGAAGAATAGAATAGCAGAAGTTGGAATGCTGACAAAGGAACAAGGTTAACAAAACAAAACAAGCGCAATTTATTTAAGAATAACTATTTTCAACATTACAAATCCAAGTAGAGACCATGGCAAGATTTTGATGTGTGAGAGAAAGGAGATCTCTTTGCTTTGGCTTCTCTGTCAGCCTGCCATTTGTATCTTACGTACAGAGCACACTTGTAATCGCATCTTCTCCTCCAGACTTAATCTCACCAACCTTGCTTTTCATCATAAATTCACAGAAATGAATCTCCGAGAAAACATTATGAGAAAATGTCAAATACATTAGAGAAGAGGTGCGCCTGGCCCATAATAAGTTCTGTTTTATCTGATAAAATACCAACCTCTGTTGCAGAAGAGTGTGATATCACTGTGCCCTATGGCAAGTCTACTATTTGAGTCCTTTGTGATGACACTACTCTATGGACAGACTGAAGCAATAAGATGTCCTTCTGCCATCACCCCCAGCTCGGTGGAGATTGCAGGAATTAATTCCATCCTCCTTCTCAGCCTTAGAATGACTTGCACTTCAATAGCAATGTGCTTGCCATCAACGAGACCCTGCGTTGTAGAAAGAAAAAGGACATACCAGTTCTCTAGAAGATGAAAGAGAGA